>PVIU01010271.1:0-62986 GCA_004026605.1 Ondatra zibethicus
GAGGGATGGGGGTGGGCCTTGGACTTCCAACAGGGCAGGGCACCATGCCCTCTTTCAAGGAAGAAGGGGGAGGGAGGAGGGGTGGGGGGTAGTGGGAGGGGACCGGGAGAAGGGGAAGAAAGGAAAAAAAATTTTTTTTATCTTTAATTATGTTCTTGAATGGAAAAAATAAAACAAAACAATGTATGGGAAAAAAAAATAAAAAGCAAGAGAGATTTTTGGTAAAAAAAAAAAAAAAAAGCAGTAGGGCAGTGGTGGCTCATGCCTTTAATCCTGGCACTTGCACTCAGAAGGCAGAAGCAGGCAGATCTCTGTGATTTCAAGGTCAGTTTGGACTACAAGAGCTAGTTCCAGGACAGGCTCCAAAGCTACAGAGAAACCCTGCCTTGACAAACCAAAAACCAAACAAACAAAAAGCCAGAATAGCTAAAATAATCCTGCACAATAAATGAACTTCTGGGGTCATCACCATCCCTGACTTAGGCTCTACTATAGAGCTGTAGTAACAAAAACATCTTGGTATTGCCATAAAACAGACAGGTCTACCAATGGAATTGAATTGAAGACCCTGACATTAATTCACACACCTTGAACACCTGATTTTTGACAAAGAAGCCAAATTGGTACAATGGAAAAAATGAAAGGAGCTTTAACAAATGGTGCCATTATAACTGGATCTCAACATGTAGAAGATTGCAAATAAATCATATCTATCACCATGCACAAAACTCAAGTCCAAGTGAACTAAGAACCCAATATAAATCCAGTTACATTGAACCTGACAGAAGAGGAAGTAGCGTTCAATGCATTGACACAGGAGACCACTTCCTAAATATGACACCAGTAGCACAGACAATGAAAGGGACAATCAATAAATGGGACCTCCTAAAACTAAAAAGCTTCTGTAAGGTAAATGACACGGCAAATAAGACAAAACAATAGCCTACAGAATGGTAAAAGATCTTCACCAATCTACATATGACAGAGGGCTGATCTCCAAAATATATAAACTCAAGCATACCTTAAGGACACTTCCTCAGCAATGTTCATGGCAACATTATTCGTAATAGCCAGAACTGGAAATAACCTAGATGCCCCTCAACTGAAGAAAGGATAAAGAAAATGTGGTATATTTACAGAATGAAGTATTACTCAGTTGTAAAAGACATCATGAAATTTGTAGGCAAAAGGATGGAACTAGAAAAAAAACATCCTGAGTGAGGTAATCCAGACTCAGAAAGACAAATACGGTATGTACTCACTCATAAGTAGATATTATATACAAAGCAAAGAATAACCAGGCTACAATTCACAATCCCAGAGAAGCTAGGTAACAATGAGGACCCTAAGATGGATATCTCTGGAAAGGGGAATTAGATAAGATTTCCTGTATAAACTGGGGGCAAAGGCTGTCAGTAAAGGTGGGGGAAGCAGTATGTGAAATGAGGGAACAGGATGGTTGAGTGGATGGAGTGGGAGAGCAATGAACGAGAGCTCTTGATAGAGAGAGCCACTATCGGGTTAGGGAAAAACCTGGTGCTAGGGAAATTCTTAAGAATCCACAAAGATGACATCAGCTAAGACTCCTGGCAATAAGACTCCTGAATTCAGATTTGTGAATACTCCCTCTATCATGATAGAGCCTTCATCTAATAACTTGATGGAATCAGATGCAGAGATCCACAACCAAGCACCAGGCCGAGCTCTGTGAATCCAGTCAAAGAGAAGGAAGAGGGAATATATGAGCAAGGGAGGTCAAGATCATAAATGATGGGGAACTCTACAGAGACAGCTGAATCAAGCTTGTGGAAACGCATGAACTCCAGTCGCTAGCTGTGAAGCCTCTATAGGACCGAAGTAGGGCCTCCATATGGGGGAGACAGTGGTGGAGTTTGGACTATCTAGGGGTCCCTGGCAGTAGGACCAGGATCTATCCCTGGTACATGGCCTAGCTTGTTGAAGCCTACTGCCTATGGTGGAATGCCATGCTCAGCCTTAACTCAGAGGGGATGATCTTGGTCCTGCTCCAATATAATATGCCAGACTTTGCTGACTCCCCATGGGAGTCCTTACCCTTTGGGGGGAGTGGATGGAAGTTGGTCTGTGGGAGAGGTGATGTGGGGGCAGGAGGAGGGGTGAAAGGGAGAATTGTGGATGGAATGTAAAATGAAATTTAAAAATATTAAAAAAGAAAAATACAAAATTATCATGCAGATTTTTATCAGGGAATGTATAAACAGAATCTAATCATGAAAAAATGCAACAAAATTATGAACATTCTCAAAATAGATGAAAGAAAAAGTAAAGATGAAATTTGTATTTCCCTAAAATGTCAATGTTACAAAAAAAAGGAGAAATTACACAAATATTCTAGATTAAAGGAAGCTAAGGAGATATGATAATTAGGCATATTACCCAATCCTAGAATGGACTGGTGGGAAAGCTATTAAGCCATGGCTGAGTCAACTGACTAAACTAGGTGGGATATGAACCATGGACTAAATAGATACTTGTAAAGATTAAATTTTCTGAAGCATATGGCTTACTGTGATAATACAAGAGAGTATCTTATTATCTAAAGTCAAAAGCTGTGATATATGCAACTACTTTTCAATGGACCAAGAAAAATAACTGTTGGGAAAGTACAGGAGTATACCACGAGGGCAAATCAGGAGGAATACTGATCGCAGCGAGTCTGTGCGACAGCTTTAAGTTTTTCTTTGTATTTTTCTCATTCTTACAATTTATCTAAGCTTGGCATTACTTAAATGAAAAGTATTTTAATTGTCAAAGATGACTAGGGAGCTGTGAATCTTGAAACAGGACAGGAATGCCACTATAGGTCCCTCACCAGACTGCTGGTGTAGACAACCTATTACACTTCAAAGAAAGAGTTTGATAGAAATAAATGAGCTCAGTTCTTTTTTTTTTCTTTCAACTCCATTTCCTGGTTTTCTCTGTTAGGTGCTTTAGTTTGGCTTCTCTTGTATGATAAAATACTGGCCAAAAACAACTTGGAAGGAGGAAAGGGTTTATTTGGCATAAAGCTTACAGTTTACATTGAGGGAAGCAGGAAACAGGAACTAAAGCAGAAGCCATGGGGGACCACCAGTTCTGGGTTTGCTCCTATGGATTGCTCGGTCTGCTTGCTTTTATCACTCAGGACCACCAGACAAGGAAATGGCATTAACAGTGGGTTAGGCCCTCTTAACTCAATGATTAATTAAGACAATACCCCACAGACCTGCCTACACAGAAATCTGATGGAGGAATCAATGAAGATTTACCCTTTCCAGATTATGTATACGTTTGTGGCAAAATAACCAGCACACTAGGACTCAAAGTCAATGGCTTACATTAATTCAGTAGACCTCTCTGAAGGGTGAGTATAAGGGGCCTCTCAAATGCCAGAAACTGTGAGAACATGCTTGATTGTCCTGATGGAGCCTAAAAGCTGTCAAGATGCAGCAAACTGAATGTATAATTAATTAGATCCATTTTGTTTTCCTCTCTTGAGGTTTCCTTAGTGAAAAACAAGGGGAGAGTTTGGGCAGTAACAAGAGCCATATCTGTCTAGAACCAATCTCTTACATTCAATTTTATTCTAAATTTCTATGAAAAAGAATCAGATGTCTGAAAAAGTACCATTTCTTTGTATAGCTGAAGTGGTGCAATGGTATTCACAATATACAGGTTCCATCCGGCCTCAGCTATGGGGGAGATTCTTCTCCTAACACTGGCATCTTTTCTAGAACAGAAAAGGATCAGACTTAGGAGACAAGTTATTAATAAACTACAGTTTTCTCCTGTAAATATTGGGTACTATAAAATAATACAAATATGACATCACTTTCATTTTATTAGCTATACACATAGTCAATTTTCATAGTTCACGTCACTTCACAGCTATGTAGCATGTACTATTGTCATATACAGGTAAGCCAACTTGTTTCCAATTCTCCAAGACTAAGCTCCCCTATTTAGAGGCATGCAGACCTAACAGCTTTGACAATCCTCATGTCCGGTCCCTCTTCATTGTGGTTTCCATGAGTCTAGCATGACAGGGACCACAAAAGCTTAACAGAAACAACATGTAAAGCATTCACATCACTGGGAAATGTTGAAGATACATAAGTCTGAGTTGGCTTAAAGTGTCATCTCTTACTTTTTCTGTGATGTTTTTTCTTTAATATAAAATGGATTATTCTTTAATATAAAAACATAGTAAGCACTTTTATAACATAAAAATGACCTTTGAATAAAAACTTAAGTACTGAAATGCCAAAGAAGAAAAGCAGGGAAAATTTTTGTGGCCAGGATTAACATTAGGCATTCTATCCCCATAATTCCACAAAGAAGGCTCATCTTTTATATTCCTATGCACAGTACAGGTGACAGTTATTGAAACTATTTTATCATTCTTTTCTTATAAAAGTTCCAGGGTAAATTATAAACAATATTTTAGAGATCATTGCACCTTTATTTTCTCTGGAAAAGCAATCAATCTCATCATTTTCAGCTTCAATTAAAAAAAATGAAACTAAGACACATACACATTACACCAGCTACATTCATTCCAGAAACTGGCAGAAATGTGTGGGGCTAGCACAATACTTACAGACGTCTCTTGGGTGGTTCTCTTTTTTCTGAAATGGCTTCAGAGTCTGCCTTGGTCAGAAGTATGATGTGGTTTTTAAAATGGCAGATGGCTTTCAGTCCTATGAAAAGCTGTATCCTCAGGGCACACACATCCATACTGACAGGTGGGCAAGCCTAATGAAAGGAAAATATCAAATTTAACCAAGGAATGAAGGTATGTGGACTTCATCTTCAAAACTCCGGGCTTGGGATGTAGCTCAGTTAGCAGAGTACATGAAGCCCTGGGTTCAGTCACCAGCATGGTATAATACCAGGGATAGAGGCTCATTCCTAACTGAAGAGGTGGACACAGGATGATCAAAAGTTCAAGGTTATAGTCAGCTACAAATGAATTAAGAGGCTAACCTGAGATACATGGGACCTTGTCTTTAAAAACAAACCTACAAAGTCAGTCTGTTCATTTGATTAAAAAAATTCTCCACCCACTTCCTGCTCTTTAGAATACCAACCTATGCATATCAGCCGCCACCTATTTTATAGACTTTTCTGAATTGATAACTATAAAACAGAAAGAAGGTCTCATAGCTGGGGAAGCTACTGGAGAATAGTCCCTGAAGACCCTGTTGGAAGAGTAGCCCTGAAATTGTTACCTGTCCCCCAGTAAAATCTCTACTAAATGGCATCTCAGGGCTTAATCAGATGCTATAAAAGACCACACTGTATCACATAAAGCATATAAAATGTTTTCTTTGCTTGTATGTTTTGCTCGGACATCTAACAGCCTGAGGCATGTGTTAAAGAAGTTAGGATGAGCCAGGATAGTGTTCCAACTCAGGACATTAAATGAAAGAGAACAGACAAGATATAATAGGCCATGGATAGAGTAGAAGAAGCAGAATCTCCAAGGAAAGGGAGTGAAGACTGCATATACTTTTCTTCAGTCGGGGCTTTCTCAGAGTCAACAGCTCCCAAAATGTTCAGATAGCAAGTCGGTGAAATGACTGCATGCTTACTCAGTGGCATCTAGGGTTTCAGAACTGGTGAGACCATGGGGAAAAGGAGCCAGAAAGTATGAACACCACTCCCTTCCCTCTCATACCCCTTTACATTAGAGAAAAGGCACAGAAAACCTATGAAACTAGTTTTCCCAGCATCTGAAAACAAATTTGAAGCCAAGTCAGCAACAGAAAATTATAGCACTACAGTCAGGCAGGTGAAAAATGAACCCACTCTAGGACATTATCATTATCCAGATACCTGGTGATATTACTGTGGTAGCCATACCTCAGGCTCACTAGGCAGGATCAAACAGCAAATTGCTATCTAAGATAGCCATCATTAGCAGAAAGCACTACCATCCCATCAAAAAAAAAAAAGGCACTGAAGGCAGACATAAAGTAACCTGTAAAAACAGGGAAGAATAATTTAGGGGCTGCTTGCACAAAGCACAAGAGGTATGAACATGCATTCAGTTAGCTTATGCCTTAGAAGTGAAACAGCACAGGTAATGCTATGCAAATGGTGACTACATTGCTGAGGAAAAAAAAATTCAAGGTCACATGATCATCAAAAACTTGCCTATATTCAGTTGTAATTCAAGCTTTTCTGATGTTAAAGATATTCTCACTAGAAACTTTCTGGCCATTCTGCAGCAGGGCTTCTCCCTGCTACTGGCTTTTCTACTTATCCCACACCAGCTTGCCACCAAGCACCACTTTCCATCTGCAGGGACCTAGGATCTCACATCTCAGCCTGCTTCGGAGCTGAAGCTCTGGGTACAGGGTGGTGAGCACAAGGCTGCAGGGTTTCTTTGTTCCAGGGAGGTGGGATCTACCAAGGCCGTGCTTTTGTCTGCAAGGTCCTTGGCCAGCAAGTGGCCCTGATCCAGTACCAGTGGAGCCATCCGGAGAGGGTCCTTAGATCCACGACCACAGCCTACTTCAGGAAGGAGGGGATCTGAGAACGAACTCCAGTGCTGAGGGAACCTAAGAGAGGGCAGAACAAGAAAAACCCCCCAAGTACACAGTCAGCCACAACAAGAGTACCAAACTAACGAGACTCTCCTGATGGCATTCAAAGGAAAAGAAGGGCAGGCGCCAATGCAAGAATTCCTCCAAACCTGAAAAGCAACATGATAACATCAGGATGCAGCGAATATACAACAGGAGACTTGAACAACCTAATCCAGAAGAGGTAGAAGAAACCGACTTTAAATGTAACATTATGAAAGTGATAGAGACCATTAAAGAGGATGTGAAAAACTCCTTTAAAGGAATGGATGAGAAGACTAACAAAAAGTTAGAAGAAATGAATAAATCCCTCAAAGATACATTAGAAACCCAAGAGAAAGCAATCAAACAGGTAAAAGAAACAGTTCAAGACTTGAAAACTGACATGGAGGCAATGAAGAAAGCACAAACCGAGGGAAGGCCGGATACGGAAAATCTGGGTAAACGAACAGGAAATACAGAAACAAGTAAAACCAACAGAATACAAGAGATAGAAAAAAGACTCTCAGGCGCTGAAGATACGATAGAGAAAATAAACTCATTGATCAAAGAAAATGACAAATCCAACAAATTCTTAACACAAAACATCCAGAAAATCTGGGACACCATGAAAAAACCAAACCTAAGAATAATAGGGGTAGAAAAAGGAGAATAAGTACAGCTCAAAGGCCCAGAAAATATATTCAAAACAATTATAGAAAAAAACTTTCCCAACCTAAAGAAGGATATTCTTATGAAAGTACAAGAAGCATACAGAACACTGACTGGATCAAAACATACAGAACATAGACTGGATCAAAAAAACACATCCACTCCCCATATAAAAATCAAAACACAAAACATACAGAATAAAGAAAGAATATTAAGAGCTGCAAAGGAAAAAGGTCAAGTAACATATAAAGGTAAACCTATCAGAATCACACCTGACATCTCTATGGAAACCATGAAAGCCAGAAGGTCTTGGATAGATGTGCTGTAGACACTAAGAGAGCATGGATGCAAGTCCAGACTACTATACCCAGCAAAGCTTTCTTTAACCATTGAGGGAAAAAAAAAAAGATATTCCAGGATAAAAGCAAATTTAATCAATACATAGCCACAAACCCAGCCTTACAGAAAGTAGTACAAGGAAAACTACAATGAAAGGAAGCAAACAACATCCATAATAACACAGACATGTAACAACCCTCCACCAGCACAACTCAAAGAAGGGAAACACACAAACTTTACCACCCCCCTCCAAAAAAAAAAAAAAACTGGATTTAACAACCACTGGTCATTAATATCACTTAATATCAATGGACTCAATTCACCTATAAAAAGGCACAGGTTAAAAGAATGGATAAGAAAACAGAATCCAACATTCTGTTGTTTACAAGAAACATTTCTCAACTACAAAGACAGACATTATCTCAGAGTAAAGGGGTGGGAAAAGGTTTTCAATCAAATGGCCCAAAGAAACAAGCAGGTGTGCCTATACTAATATCGAACAAAATTGACTTCAAACTAAAATCAATCAAAGGAGATGGAGATGGACACTTTATACTCTTAACAGGAATAATCCATCAGGATGAAGTCTCAATCCTGAATATATATGCCCCTAAGATAAAAGCACCCACATATGTAAAAGAAACATTACTAGAACTCAAAGCACACATCAAACCCCACACACTAATAGTAGGGGATTTCAACACTCCTCTCTCAGCAATGGACAGGTCAACCAGACAGAAACTTAACAAAGAAATACAAGAACTAACAGATGTATTGAATCAAATGGACTTACTAGATATCTATAGAACATTCCACCCAAACAGGAAAGAATATACCTTCTTCTCAGCATCTCATGGAACCTTCTCGAAAATTGATCACATACTCGATAACAAAGCAAACATCCACAGATACAAAAATACTGGCGTAACCACCTGTGTCTCATCAGATCACCATGGAGTAAAGTTAGAATTTAACAACAATTCCACCCCCAGATAGCTTATAAACTCATGGAAACTGAATAGTCAACTACTGAACCACCCCTGGGACAAGGAAGAAATAAAGAAATACATTTAAGTCTTCCTTGAATTCAACGAAAATAAAGAAAAAACATTTCCAAACCTATGGGACACTATGAAAGCAGTGCTAAGAGGAAAGTTCATAGCAATTAGTGCACACATAAAGAAAACAGAGAAGCACACATTAGTAACTTACCAGCACACATAAAAGCTCTAGAAAAAAAAAGAACCAGACTCACCCAGGAAGAGTAGAAGACTGGAAATAATCAAATTGAGGGCTGAAATCAACAAAATAGAGAAAACAATCCAAAGAATCAATGAAACAAAGAGCTGGTTCCTTGAGAAAATCAACAAGATTGAAAAACCCATATCCAAACTAATCAAAAGGTAGAGAGAGAACACTCAGATTAACAAGATGAGAAATGAAAAGGGGGACATAACAACAGACACTGAGGAAATTCAGAGAATCATTAGATCTTACTACAAAAGCCTGTATGCCACAAAATTGGAAAATGTAAAAGAAATGGACAGTTTTTTAGATAAATACCATATACTGAAATTAATTCAAGATCAGGTGAACAATTTAAATAGACCTATAAGTCGCGAGGAAATAGAAGAGGTCATCAAAAACCTCCCAACCAAAAAAAGCCCAGGACCAGATGGTTTTAATGCAGAATTCTACCAAAACTTCCAAGAAGAGCTAATACCTATACTCCTTAAGGTATTTCACATAATAGAAACAGAAGGGTCATTGCCAGACTCTTTTTATGAAGCTACTGTTACCCTGATACCAAAACCACACAAAGACGCAACCAAGAAAGAGAATTATAGACCAATCTCACTCATCAACATCGATGCAAATTTTCTCAATAAAATACTGGCAAACTGAATCCAAAAACGCATCAAAAAAATTATTCATTATGATCAAGTAGGATTCATTCCAGAGATGCAGGGCTGGTTCAACATATGAAAATCTATCAATGTAATCTGTCATGTAAATAAATGGAAAGAAAAAACCATATGATAATATCATTAGATGCTAAAAAAGCATTTGACAAAATGTAACACCTGTTTGTGATAAAGGTCTTGGACAGATTAGGGATACAAGGTTCATATCTAAATATAATAAAAGCAATATACAGCAAGGTGACAGCAAACATCAAACTAAATGGAGAGAAACTTGAAGCCATTCCACTAAAATCAGGAACAAGACAAGGCTGTCCACTCTCTCCATATTTCTTCAATATAGTGCTTGAAGTTCTAGCAATAGCTATAAGACAACATAAGGAGATCAAGGGATTCGATTGGAAAGGAAGAAGTCAAACTTTCGTTATTTGCAGATGATATGATAGTGTACATTAGTGACCCCAAAAACTCTACCAAAGAACTCCTACAGCTGATAAATACCTTCAGTGATGTGGCAGGATACAAGATCAACTCAAAAAACTCAGTAGCCCTCCTATACACAAAGGATAAAGAAACAGAGAGAAATCAGAGAAACATTACATTTCACAATAGCCACAAATAGCATAAAGTATCTTGGGGTAACACTAACCAAGGAAGTGAAAGATCTATTTGACAAGAACTTTAAGAACTTGAAGAAAGAAATTGAAGTGGATACCAGAAGATGGAAGGATCTCCGATGCTCCTGGATTGGTAGGATCAATATAGTAAAAATGGTAATTCTACTAAAGGCAATCTATAGATTCAATGCCATCCCCATCAAAATCCCAACAAAATTCTTCATAGACTTTGAGAGAACAATAATCAACTTTATATGGAAAAACAAAAAGCCCAGGATAGCCAAAACAATCCTATACATTAAAGAACTTCTGGAGGCATTACCATCCCGGACTTCAAACTCTATTACAGAGCTACAGGAATGAAAACAGCTTGGTATTGGCATAAAAACAGAGACGTTGACCAATGGAATCGTATCGAAGACCCAGATATTAACCCAAAAACCTATGAACACCACATATTTGACAAAGAAGATAAAATTATACAATGGAAGAAAGAAAGCATCTTTAACAAATGGTGCTGGCATAACTGGATGTCAACCTGTAGGAGAATGAAAATAGATCCTTATCTATCACCATGCACAAAAATCAAGTCCAAATGGATTAAAGACCTCAATATAAATCCAACCACACTGCACCTGATAGAAGAGAAAATGGGAAACAGACTGCAAAACAGGGGCACAGGAGACCACTTCCTATGTAAAACCCCAGTGGCACAGACAATAAGAGCTACAATGAATAAATGGGACCTCCTGAAACTGAGAAGCTTCTGTAAAGCAAAGGACACAGTCATTAAGACAAAAAGGCATCCTACTGAATGGGAGATCTTTACCAACCCCACATCAGACAAAGGTCTGATCTCCAAAATATATAAAGAACTCATGAAATTAGACATTAAAATTCTACATAACCCAATTTAAAAAATGGGGTAATGATCTGAACAGAGAATTCTCAACAGAAGAAGTTCAAATGGTCAAAAGATATTTAAGGTCATGTTCGACTTCCTTAGCCAATATGGAAATGCAAATCAAAACACCTTTGAGATACCATCTTACACCTGTCAGAATGGCTAAAATCAAAAACACCAAGAATAGCCTATGCTGGAGAGGATGTGGAGTAAGGGGAACACTCATCCATTGTTGTGGGAATGCAAACTTGTGCAACCACTTTGGAAATCAGTGTGGCAGTTTCTCAGGATATTGGGAATCAACCTACCTCAGGATCTAGCAATACCACTCTTGGGAATATACCCAAGAGATGCCCTATCATACTACAAAAGCATTTGTTCAACTATGTTCATAGCAGCATTATTTGTAATAGCTAGAACCTGGAAGCAACCTAGGTGCCCCTCAATGGAAGAATGGATAAAGAAAATGTGGAATATTTACACATTAGAATACTACTCAGCATTAAAAATAATGACATCCTGAATTTTGCATGCAAATGGATGGAAATAGAAAACACTATCCTTAGTGAGATAACCCAGATCCAAAAAGATGAATATGGTATGTACTCACTCACTCATTAGTGGACTCTAACCATAAACAAAGGACACAAGCCTAAAGAAGCCAAATAGCAAGTTGAACCCAAAGAAAAACATATATAGATCCTCCTGGAAATTGGAAGCAAACAATATAGCCGGGCAAAAGTTGGGAGCATGGGGGTGGGGGCAGGGGTAGGGGTGGGTTAGGGGAGGGGTTGAGGGGGAAGGAGAAGGGAAAAGGGAAGAGCTTGGGGGAATGGGAGGGTGGAGATGGAGGAAGGGCAGACGTTGGAGCAGGGAAGAAGATATCTACATTAAGGGAGCCATTTTAGGGTTGGCAGGAGACTTGGCTCAAGGGCGGAATCCCTGGTGTCTACGGGGATGTCCCCAGCTAGGTCCCTGGGCGGCAGAAGAGAGGGTGCCTGAACTGGCCTTGTCTCTTAGTCTCACTGATGATTATCTTGAATATCACCATAGAAATTTTGTCCATTGGATGGAGATAGAGACAGAGACCCACATCCATATCAAAGCAATGTACTAGACTCCCAAGGTCCAGTTGAAGAGCAGAAGGTGGGAGAAGATGAGCAAGGAAGTCAGGCCCACAAGGGGTTGGTCCACCCACTGAGACAGTGTACCTGATCTAATGGGAGCTCACCAAATCCAGCTGGACCGGGACTGAATGAGCATGTGATCAAACTGGACTCTCTAAATGTGGCTGCCAATGGGGACGGACTGAGAAGCCATCGATAATGGCACTGAGACCTCTCTCTTCTGCATGTAATGGCTTTTTGGGAACCTAGTTTACTTGGATGCACACCTTCCTAGGCTGGGATGGAGGGGGGAGGGCCTTGGACTTCCCACAGGGCAGGTACCCTGCCCTCTCTTAAGGATGGAGGGGGAGGGAAGAGGGTTAGTGAGGAAGTGGGGGGGGGAATGGGAGAAGGGGAGGAAGTGTCAATTTTTGAATGGAAAAATAAATATTAAAAAATTTAAAAAAGATAATCTCACTAAAACAAAAATGAAATTATTGATCTAGCATATCAAGAAACTTCTAAGTATAAAAAATTGTCAAAGGCTTAGAAAATAAAAAAAATGTATTATGATGATGGTAAAAGAAAGCATTTTCATGCATTACATTCAATTGCACAATGTTGACTGTACTATTTTAATACTTCTATCCAACTGTTAACAAATGTGTCCATTAAAAACAAGACTATAAGCTGGGTTTTGGTGGTGAATGCCTTTAATCCCAACACTATGGAGGCAGAGGCAGTTGGCTTTCTGTGAGTTCAAAGCCAGCCTGGTCTACAAGAGTTAGTTCCAAGATAGCTAGGACTGTTACACAGAGAAACCCTGTCTCATAAAAAAAGAAAAAAAAAGAAAAACTGCACAACCAGGAATGGTGGCTCACACCTATGATCTCATCAGTACTTGGAAGACACACACACACAGGAGGACTGATTCATGTTTCAGGCCTGTCTGGAATACATAGTGAATTCCAGGTGAAATACACAATGGAAAAAAGAAAGTATCTCCAACAAATGGTGCTGGTCTAACAGGATGTTGGTATGGAGAAGAATGCAAATAGATCCATACCTATCACCCTGCACAAAACTCAAGTCCAAGTGTATAAAGACCTCAAAATAAATCTAGTTACACTAGTCCTGATAGAAGAGAAAGTGGTGAATAGTCTTGAAGGCATTGTCATAGGAGACAATTTCCTAAACAGAACACCAATAGTGCAGGCTCTAAGATAAACAATAAATAAATGGGACCTCATGAAACTGAAAAGCTTCTGTAAGGCAAAGGACACGGTCAAAAGGACAAAAATGGCAGCCTATAGAATGGGAAATGATTTTCACTGACTCCACATCTGAAGGCTAATATCCAAAATATGTAAGGAACTCAAGAAACTACAGATCAACCAAATGAAATAATTCAATTAAAAAATAGGGTACAGATCTAAACAAAATTCTCAACAGAGAAACCTCAAATGACTGAGAAACACTTATTGAAATGTTAACCATCCTTAGCCATCAGGGAAATGCATATCAAAACTACACTGAGATTCCATCTTAACACCTGTCACAATGGCTAAGATCAAACCCACAAGTGATAGATCATAATGGCAAGGATGTGGAGAAAGGGGAATACTTCTCTATGATAGTGGGAGTGCAAACTTGTACAGTCACTTTTGAAATCAATATGGCAGTTTCTCAAAAAATTGGGAATTGGTCTACCTCAAGATCCAGCTATACCACTCCTGGGCATATACCAAAAAGATAGTCCATTCTATCATAAGCACATTTGCTCAACTATGTTCACAGCAGCTTTATTCATAATAGCCAGAAACTGGAAACAACCTCAAATGAAAAATAGATTTTAAAAATATACATTTACATAATAAGAGTATTATTTAGTTGTTAAAAGAAATTGGTGTGGGAGGTCCATCTGTCTATGTGTTGCTCTTATTGGTTAATGAATTAAAGAAAACTGCCTTGGCCTGTTGATAAGGCAGAATGTACCGAGAAAACTGGACTGAATGCTGGGAGAAGGAAGGCAGAGAGGCAGACAACATGGATCTGCCACTGGAAATAGACATGCTGAAACTTTGCTGGTAGGCCACGACCTCATGGTGATACATAGATTAATGGAGAAAGGTTAATTTAATATGTAAGAGTTAGACAATAAGAAGCTAGAGCTGATGGTCCAAGCAGTGATTTAATTAATACAGTTTCTGTGTGATTATTTCTGGCCTAAGCTAGCAGGGCAGCCGGGAACCAAACAAGCGGGCCTCATACAACAAACAATGACATCATGAAATTTGCAGGCAAATGACTGGAACTAGAAAAAAAATCATTCTGAGTGAGGCAACCCAGATCCAGAAAGACAAACATGGTATATACTCACTTATAAGTGGATATTAGCTATAAAGTGAAAGATAATCATGCTACAATCCACAGATCCAGAAAGGCTAAGTAACAAGGAGAGCTCAAGGTGGGACACAAGGATTGCTCTGGGAAGTGAAAAGAGAATACATTTCATGGATGACCTGGAGAGGGAAGGTGAGAGGGAGGAGCTGGAAGGAGGGGAAACTGTGGTTGAGACATATGAAAGAAGAATAAAAAAGATTTTTTTAAAAAGACTAAAAACAAAACAAGAAAAATAGTAATATATCATAGTTATAAACTTCCCGCTGAAACAATGATTCTCAGCCTTTCTAATGCTGTGACCCTTTAATACAGTTTCTCATGCTGTGGTAACTCCCAACCATAAAATTATTTTTGTTGCTACTTCATAACTGTAATTTTGCTGCTGTTATGAACCATAATGTAAATATTTTTGGAGACAGAAGTCACAACCCATAGGTTGGAAAACACTGCTCTAAAGGTACACTGTATCTATTACTTGGTGTGGAAGGTCCCTCTGTCTATGTGTTGATTTTATTGGTTAATGAATAAAGAAAATTGGCTTGGCCTATAGCATGGGAGGAGGAAGGCAGAGTTAGGAGAAGTCATGGAGCCACCACCAGAGATAGACATGCTGAAACTTTGCTGGTAGGCCACAACTCATGGTAATACACAGATTAATAGAGATGGGTTAAATTAAGATGTAAGAGTTAGCCAATAAGAAGCTAGAGCTAATGGGCCAAGCAGTGATTTAAATAATATGGTTTCTGTGTGGTTATTTTGGGTCTAAGCAGCTGGGCAGCCAGGAACCAACAAGCAGCCCTCTCCTCCTCCTCCAATTACTCATAACACTTTAAAACACTTGAAACAATCTTAAAAACTGTCAAATCACACATCAGAAATGCTTACTAGTTTTTATTCAGAACTTCTAATTTAATAAAAGTATTAATTAGGGTTACTATAATGAAACATTATGACCAAAAGCAAGATGGTGAGGAAAGGGTTTATTTGGCTTACACTTCCACGTTATAGTCCATCACTGAAGGAAGCCAGGACAGGAACTCAAGCAGGAGGCAGGAGCTGACGCAGAGACCGTGGAGGGATGCTACTTACTGGCTTGCTCCTATGGCTTCCTCAATGTGTTTTCTTATAGAACCCAGAAATACAGTTCACATCAGGGTTACCCCACACCACTATGATAGACTGGGCCCTCCTACACCAATCACTAACTAAGAAAATATTTTACAGGCTTGCCTATAGCCTGATCTTATGGAGGCATTCTCAATTGGGTTCCCTCCTCTCAGATGACTCTAGCCTATGTCAAGGTGACATAAAGTTAGCTAGCACAGAGAATAAGGCCTTCTTGGGCCTTTAGTCTTTGCCAAGCTAAGACTTAAGAACAAGCTTTCAAGCATTCATGTGCTCCCTTTAGCTCAGGATTTTACTCTCATCAGAAGTCAGCTCTAACCTTCAACGTAGTATCCATGCACCGGTCCTCCTCATGGGCCACTGCTGCGCTGCAACGCACCGTGAAACATTGAAGGCTTTGGCTATGGAAGAAGAGAGATGAAACTAAGCAAAGAGGGGACCAAGAACCAATATATCCACCATGATGAGAAGGGCTTCACCATCAAACAGCAATGGCAGAGGGTAGAGATGATACTACTGTAACATGATAGTATTTTGACCTGGTTCTTAGAAAGGACAGTGTCGCTGAATTCCTGAGGCATGATCATAGACTACCTCATTCCCATGGAAAACAATCTCAAGCACTGACTGTGTTGTACACCCACAGTCTTACTCATGTAAGAGCCAGGCTAGCCAGGTTGGAATCAAGATCCTCACTTAACAAACAGCAAAATGCCCCTAACAGCAGCTCACAGTATAAATGGTGATTATTAGAACAGAATTTAGAATTGGCTTCCTGACTGCTAACATCTCATAATAAAACTCAACCTCATTTATGCCATGTGACCAGCTACACCAACATATCAAAGGTAAAATGAAAACGAAAGACAGAAGGATTTTTCAGAAATGCCTGTTCACTATCTTGCTTTGAAAACTAGAAAGGTTCATATTGGCTGAGGCCTCTAGAGAGTATAACCAACTAGAAAGCAGGCCCCTGACTCCTCTGTCTCCTTCTACAACCCCAGAGTCATTCTGCAGGGTAAAGAGACATAAGGACACTTTGAAAGCACATAAACACCTGGAAGTTATCTGTTGAAGTGATCTAAACCAATAGCAATATTGATTAAAAACCTGTTTCCTCAGAAATTACTACCATATCCATCTTGGAAGCAAACTAGAAACTTGGAGAAATAAACATTAGTTTTTTAAAAGTAGGAGAAAAGGACAGGTGTGCCACTTACCTATAAACAGTCCCTTAATACCCTTTCCTGAACTACTCCCACAACTTATTTATAGATGATGAACTCATCAGTGATCCAGAAGCAAAAGAAAAAGCCATCCTTAGCTTGACTTTCAAAACCTGGCACTAGCTGTCTAGCATGATTCCCATCATGTGTTTATTTTTAACTTCCTCATAGTCAAAGACTATCAGTACACACAAATCTGAAGAGTGGGAGGATGAGCTATCCTAAAACACTCCTGTCACCACTCTAGAGGACCTGGGAGAATGGGGCCTAAAAATGAGGTACACCAAAGTCTCATGCAATTGCCATCTTTATTTAGAGCATCAGTCTATATTCTGAGGGTTATGCAAGGCCATATTAGTTCAGGCTGTAAACATTTTGAATAAGAACAGCAAGAAAATGGGTAATCTGAAGTAAACCCTTTCCTATTTACTACACCTGGGAGGGGCATGAAAGAACATTCCAAGAACAAACCCATGCTTAGAAGGAACTGAGATCACAAGACTCTTGTCTTGTGTTCTTGAACTTTTCTTACAAGCACTCAGAATTCTCCATTCTTAGACTTTATTTAATATACTCTTACTGCTAGCATTTTTCCTTATACCAGAAAACAGTAGGGGAAAGGAGAAGCCTAGATAAAGGTGGGCATCAGAATCCCAAGGTGGTTTCTGTAATGTTTAAACATATTCTTAGTACCCTCTGAAAATTCTGACACATCCACACAATTAAAATAAAACAAAAATCAAGGTTTTATGCATTTAACTATTGGACATTTCTGAAAACCTGGATATCATCCTATATTGTCTTCCTTCTACCAATTTTAAGTCCTTTGAACCACATGAGGACCGCCAACTACCAGGTTCTACCCACAGGACACTCTAAATTGCCCTGACTGTTGAACCCTGCCTCCTACAGATTAAAAACCCAAGCTCTGCATTTGAAATCCTGCAATCTTTACCCTAGAAAGCTTCACCCTGAAAAGTTCCAACTATCTCACCAAGAAACTCTATTACATAAGCCCTACCTTCTTTTCAGTTCTCACCCAAACAGAGGCAGCCACCCTCCTGGTTTGTTCCCCTGTGTGAAGTTTGTTGTACAGTGTGACTTCATGGTGTTCTTAGGCCCCTGGCTGCCAGGATGCCTTTCCATCAAAGCTGTAACCTTACACCAGAAGTGTTAACTTTTCTCTTCATCCATCACGATTCTATCTTCTAGGCCTAGCTTCACACTCCATCCACCTATCTGAAATGTTCCCACACAACCTAGCCAGAAGTAACACCCCTCTTCCAAAGACACTTTGTACATCATTAAGTCTTAAAATATTTTCCCAAATCTCCTAGTATTTGTGCTTTTTAAATGTTTCTCTGGTCTTCTCTTATACTGGGGCTTTAGGAAATTCACAATGTATACATGGTTGCTGGTCAGAAAATCCAGGGCAATCCCTCAGATATAACCTAGATACAAAAAACAAGAAACAGAATATAAAAACCAACACTACCATGAAGATAAAAATGAAATGGCATCAAACTCCGGTTTAAGAAATCAGTTTTATCGTCGGGTGGCAGTGGTGCAAGCCTTTAATCCCAGCACAAGGGATGTAGAGACAGGCAGAACTCTGTGAGTTCCAGGCCAGTCTGGTCTACAAGAGCTAGTTACAGGATAGCCAGAGCCGTTACACAGAGAAACCCTGTCAATGAAAGAAAGAAAGAAAGAAAGAAAGAAAGAAAGAAAGAAAGAAAGAAAGAAAGAAAGAAAGAAAGAAAGAAAGAGAGAAAGAAATCAGTTTATTAACTGAGTGACCCATGCTGCCACCAGGAATCATGGTAACATCCAGGTCCAGGCTATCCCGGTCATACCTGGGCCCATGGCCATACAGCAGTCAGGGCCTGAGTTGATGTTCATTGTTCCTTTTACCACCAAGGGCTGAGAAGATGCCTGGGGTGTGACCAACCATCTGAATTGGTGGTGTCTGAGGGTCAATACTGCTGCCAGGGCCAAAATGATATAGGTAGCCCATCCTGCCACCTGGGCCATGGCGACATCTATACAACAGATGCTGTTGAGGACCATGTATGCTGCAGCTGGGGATTGTCTTGATGTCCATGGCCCATGTTACCCCAGAGGTTCATAAGGACTGTGAGTATTGAAATTTGAGGGCTGTGCTCAGCAGCCTTCACTGGCCCTGGGATAGCTGGCCCTGCTCCTTGAGAGGAACACTGAAGCAGAAGAGTCTCCTTCTCCCATTCCCCCCTCTCAGAAGAGATGGCCCTAACCCTCATCATGGGGGTGGGACAGCTGGCCCCAATGACATGGGCCTACGAGAGCTGGTTCAACATCTTGCTTGAGTGGAACAGTCCCAGAAGCCCAGAAAGACTAGCTCAGCCACCAATCAGACCCACATCCTGGGCCTCGGGTTGGCCCACCCTAGCATCTACACCATCTATAATTTGTTGTAGTACATGAAGAGCTGATCCTGCAGAACAAAGGATCTTCGTGACTTGGGGAAACAGCAGGATACCAAAAAGGAAGGAGTTTTGGTGAGGGTTCAGTGACAATGATGTGCCAGAGGCTTTGAATCAAATAAATGACTCATCACAATGAACATTTGTGGATGGGACTAACTGGACAAAAAGGGTATAATGTGTCACACACCATAGTGTTACTATGATGAATGAAAAGGTGTTGGAGAGATGGGAAAAATAGAGGAGGAAGGTGGGTTTTGTTTCTTTTCTTTTTTAAAAATTAATTTTGAAAGGATTTTCTTTTGGTGGAGGGATGCTGTGTTAAAAAGTAATTTTGGGAGGATTTTCTTTTGGGGGAGGGATGCTGCGGTGGTGAGGGGCAGATATGGAGGATGAGGAGGTGAGCGGGACTGGGGTGCATGATGGGAAAATCCCTAAGAATCAATACAGAATTATGTTATTTTTAAAAAAAGAAAGAAATCAATTTATTTTTCAGCATGCCAGCCCAAGACTACTCTGAAAATAACTGATACCCACTAGTCACATGATGGCAAATCTTGACCTCACTATGACTGATTCTCCAGCTTTATTAACTGAGGAACAGAATCAGATCATTTCTGGCTGTTATGAGTTCTAAACCATTATGAAATGACTCAGTTCACACTGAGGGAAGATGGTGGTCATAAGATAAGGTTCAGAAAGGGAATCTAAAGAGATGTTCAACTGCACCCCTTCATAATTCTCTGAAAACCTTCATTAAGAACTTTAGATTTTACAAGGTCTCCCATTCAGTCTAAGGCAGCCCCATAATGGCAAAGCTAAACTTTAACATTGATAAAACCACTATAACAGGTGCTCAAAGAGTTGAGCACCAGTTTGAAAACTTAGAGTAAAGCAAGTGAATCAAAGACTTAACAAGCAACACTGGAACCGTACCTTGTGATGACGTGCAAAAACTGTGGTGTGAGAACTGCTTGCTGAGACTTCTCAGGATACCAATAGACTGACAATAACTCAACAGATTTCACAACCATGTATAGATAGCCCACATGAGGTAATGAGAAGAAACAGAAGAGACTCAGCAGCTCTTTTTCCTGAGACAAGCCTTTTCCATCAGCAGAAAAACCTGCATTGGAAAAATGCAAGAGAGACATGCAATGAAGGCAGAAAATAAAAGGAGAGAATCAATATTGTGATTTTCCTATGCAAGCTAGATGGAGTAGACTGTATAAGACTAGACTCTATCAGAGACTACAAGGTGCTAAGGGAAAGTGGACAGTAAGAAATGTAAAAAGGAGGAGGTAATTAGGAAAACACCATTTTTGCAACAAGTGAACTAAGTTACACTCATTGATAGCGTTAATACTGTAGTGTCCACCAGGAAACATGATGGGGGAAGCTTTGTTAACCAATCACCTCTAAGAAGTGGAACCTAATTAAGGCGTGGCTACCTGGAGCCCAGGAAGAAAAACTGGGACGGACCAGGTGCTCATTCTCTCTGGGTGATTCCCACGGGACACAGCAGAGCTTGGACTTCCCATTCTCGTGGTGTGAGTTTCCCCTTATAATAAGTAAAAATATAATTGTTTATCTTCAAGCTGGCCTAGCTATTTCACGAATTGAGTTAACATTTACAAAAACAAGGGCTTTCCAAGAGACAGCAAAACTACTTGCACAACAATAATATCCTGATCAAGCCTGAATCTCCATCAACATGGTTAGTAAAACACAATTATTTAACATCTGGAACTTAAAGTTTTCTAGCATTTCCAAAAAATAAAAAGAAACAGGAATATTATCTATTGATTTAACACATCTAAAACACTGCCATTTCAACAAACAATAAACAAAAAACAAGAGTTTTATATTTTGGTACTAAACATTCAAAATCTAGTCTGTGTTTTATATTTATAATATATCTCAGTTTCTATTAGCTAAATTTCAAATGCTTAAGGGCAATTTATAGCTAATAATGTACTGAAAAGCATGAATTGAGATCTAATAACTAACTCACTTAAGAAAGTGGGTACAACAGGAACCTGATAAATGATATTGTGAAGAGTCAATCAGCAAAATTCAGATTAGAGGAAGCTTTACAGTAAATTTCCAATTTCATGCTACAGAAACTGCAAAAAAAAGAAAGAGAAGGCTGATCTCATATAAGACAAAGAAATCAATCAAGATGTATAAATGAGCTGTAGGGGAAAAAAAATTCTTCAGAGGATGAGGAAAATGCATACCCTGAAAAGAGACCTGATGACATTGTGGAATTTTTACATAAGAAATATTTTTAATTTGTTAAAATAAAACATACTCAAATCCTGTTTAGAGAAATATTAATAGAGCAAAGGTATAGATGTTAAAATAGTCATCAAAATGAACAAGAATGGATCAGGATATTGCCATGTGTAAGTTGTAGACTGGGATATAGGGGTTTATTTTACCATTTTCTCACTATCAAAATAAGTTTCACATTTTCATAATTAAAGTTTTTTTCTAAAGTCTTCTTTCTCTTTCTATGATACCCATTGATACTGAAAGTCCAATTCTGCACTTTCTACAACTAGCCCAAACCCATCTCCATTTCTTCTTTCTGGTATGCATATAAGCTCTAGTTAATCAGAACTGATCTCTACATACATGACAATGTTACAATTACATATGTTGGTTCCTCTTATAAAATACCTTACCAAATTCTTCAGCTTCTAAAACACCTGGGACCCAGTCCATGCAATAAATACTCCCTAGGAGCCTGCTGCAGTATTGTCATTCAAGGTTCTACAAAGATGGCAATGCACAAAACAAGGTAACTTATTTCACAGAGCCTTCACATTCTACTGATAGGAATTGGGACAGGTGAAATTACCTGGCACAAGTGAGAAGGAAACACGAAGAAGCAACAAATCCCCTTAGGAGTTTATTAGAGGGGGCATTACAGGCCTGGGGAAATCAGGGTGCAGAGATGGTGCATCCAGCTTTTAAAAGCTACCTAGCACAGGCACACAGGGAGTTGACGTGGCTATGTCATATGTAGATGATTGGGTTCACGCATGCATGCAAGGGCTTAGCTGAGTCATACATGGATGATGTAACCATGCATGCACACAAGGGCTTAGCTGAGTCATAAGTGGATTGTGTAATCCATGGCACATGGGTCATGCGGGGCCCTTTAACATCCCTGGGGGCCATTAGGCACTTCTATCTGAAGGCTTGTCTGTACCTGCATGACCTCTAGAACCAGGAAGTATCAGCGTTATGTAGTTGAAATCATTATATTCCACCCTTTTGTTTATTATAAATATTTGGGGAGTTTAATGGGTGGGAATGGAGTGTTGTCTTCTGTGACTGCTTCCTGCTGATTCTGTGAGTATAGAAGATTTGAGATGCTTGACCATGTCCTGGGGTGGCTGATTGCTTTTGTGTTTTTCCCAGCTCTGCAGAACTGGGTGGCTGGCAGCTTGGACCTTGCAAGATGCTGAAAAGACAGAAAATTATGTCTGGAAAAAATTTTAGATCCTGGTGATTAAAGGAAGTAAGTCCCAAGATGGAAGATAGAGGGTTTGGGGGGGTGGGGGAGGGAATTTTTCAGGGGTTCCTGATCAGGAATGATAAGGAAGGAATCAAATGATACTTATTCTGGGCAAGTCTGGTACATTTAGAGATGTTCAATTGGCTCCCTGGAGCTAATGAAAAAAAATGTTTGAAAAGAAATAAATTTTAAACACATTAAAAGCTTATGATTATGATGATATAGTGTTGGAATGGAAGATGGTGGGGTGGAGAGAGGAAAAGGGGGAATAATTGGAAAGGGGAATTATTAGATCCCTTAATATTTTACCTGAAGCAAATCTTAAGGCACTTGTTCTCCTTAACATCCAGGAGACACTGCTGCAGTCAGTGATAAACCTGTTATGTTAAAGTCTGTTTTTGTGAGTTTTGGGAGTTTAAGGGCTGTGAATGTCCCCAAACTCATTACTGTTTCTTACCACCTGGGCTTTTGACAGTCCTCAGGGTGAATTGGAGGTGAGCCTTGACAAAATGAAACAGGGCTTTGTTATTAGGATGAAAGAGCTGATGCAGGTAGGACAGAATTTGCTGGATGACAGGGTTATTTGTGAGAATGTGGGCTGTACTGTAAGAACCCCCTGAGGTGACTGAGGTAGGTTTGGGCTCTGGAATGCTGCTGTTCTAGCTGCTTTGTCAGCCTGGTTATTTCCCTTGGAAATAATGGAGCCGTTGGTCTGACCAACAGTGAATAATTCCTATAGCTTTGGGGGGATGGGAGGCCCTAAACAGGTCCATTATGTAACCTGAGTTAATTATGGATCCTCCTTTTGTCGTAAGAAGCCCATGCTCCTTCCAGATAGCTGTGTGGGACAGGAGGATATGAAAGGCATATTTGGAGTCTGTGTAATCATTTAAAGATTGTCCGTTTGCTAACTGGAAGGCATGGGTAAAGGCTATTAACTCAGCCTGATGATTGGTGGTATGGGCAGGGAGTCCCTGTGCCTCCACTATCTCAGTATCTGACACTATGGCATAGCCTGTTCTATGGGTCCCTTCACATAGAAAGGAGCTGCCATCTGTGTACCAGATATAAGTGGCCTGGGGCAGGTTGCCCTCCTGTATATGTGAGGGGTGGGGCAGTAAATCGTCTAAGGTTTCTATGCAGGAATGAGATGGGGAATAATTAATGTTAGGTTGAGGTAGGAGATTTAAGATATTAAGGGGTAGGCAGCATTGGAAAGTGAATGTGGCATCTCCTACTAGTGCCACCTGGAGGGAAAAAAAACTTGGGAAAGGGGAAAGGTTTGTAAGCCTTTGTAAGTTAAGAGATGGGACAGATTGTGGTGGGAGAAGACAGTGGTGGGTGACCCAAAGGTTAGTTTCTTTGACTCTCAAATCAGAAGCTCAGCGTCTGCTAAAGCACATATGCAAGGTGCCCAGCCCCGAGTAGTGAGGTCCATCTTCTTTGACAGGTATGCTACAGGTGCAAAGAAAGGTCCCAGCTGATGTCTTAGGACCCTAAGGGCATATCCCTCTTTCTTTGTTATGTAGAGGGAAAACAGACAAGTTAAATCTGGGAGATGAAGAGCTGGGGCCTGGATAAAGGCTTGTTGGAGTCTCTGGAAGGGTTTAGTAATGGGATGGAGAAGGAGCTCATGCAGAGAGCCAAGAGTTGCCTCATAAGCAGCAGGCAAGGAGAGAAAAAAGAGGGGAATTCAGGAATGCAGGAAGACAGCTATTCCTAGGAGCAATAAAGCCTCTTCAGCTTTTTGGGTTGGGTAGTAGTTAATCCCAAGTAAATAACATGAGAGGTCCTTAGAAGGTGAGATTCTATAGCCCTTTTTGGACAGGAAATTTTAAAAAGTGGAGGTTTCAGTTTTGCTGATCTTCAAGGATGGACTGCAAAGTAAAATGTCATCTACAAACTGTATGAGTTTAGACTTAGGGAGAGACAGTGAAAGTAGATCAGAAGCTAAAGCCTGACCAAATAGGTGTGGACTGTCCTGGAATCCCTGGGGAAGGTGAGCTGTGTGGAGATGTGAGTGTCAGGGTCAGTACAGGTAAAGGCAAAGATATTTTGAGATTGAGAGCTGAGAGAAATAGAGAAAAAAAGCATCCTTGAGACCTAGAACTGAGAAGTGGGAGGTTCCTGGAGGAATAGTGGAAAGAAGTGTGTAAGGGTTAGGCACTACAGGATGAAGAGGGACCACTGTGGAGTTAATGAGCCGGAGGTCTTGAACTAGGTGATAAGTTCCATTGGGTTTTTTAACAGCAAGTATGGGGTGTTAAAGGGAGAAGAGGTGGGGCAAAGCAGCTTTTTTCTTAGAAGGTCAGAGATGATAGGCTTAAGTCCCTTAAGGCTCTGGAGAGAGACGGGGTACTGAGCTTGGGTAATGTACTTAGTAGGATCTTGTAATTGGATAACGATGGGGAAATGGTGTTTAGCAAAAAAGGGGTTTTGGGTGTCCCAGACTTGGGGGTTCACCTGAGAGGCTGGTAGAGGAAAAGACAATTTGGGGCTATGAGGTTGGGAGGCAATAAGGAGGAGGAGGGGAGCTGCTGGTGAGTCTGACATAAGGTGAATAGAAGGAGCAAATGAAATGGAAGCTTCTACTTTTGCTAAAAGATCTCTTCCCATAAGATGTACTGAGTAGGTTGACATGACTAAAAATGAATGAGTGAGATAAGTACCCCTAAAAACACAGCTAAGTGGTGGGGTCTGCTGAGGTAGATAAGGCTGTCCCCCTAACCAACAATAGGGAAACTAGAAGGAGAGGTAGGCCCCCAGAATTCCCTTAGTACCGAGTCTGTAGCTCTAGTGTTCATGATACTCGTGGATCCCTGCTACAGATGACGGTTGTGGTTGGGACAAAGGAGCCTGAGCAGCCTCACTTGCCCATGGCCACACCTACAAGGTCAACTTGTGAATTTTCTGGGTTTGCTGTCTCCATGCCACTATGTGCATGAGGACAATTGACTGCCCAATACCCTTCCCTATGGCATCTTGGACAAGGTCTCCAGGGACCAAGATGAGGATTAGGGTATGCTCAGGCCCAGTGACCAGTTCTACCACATTTGATAAATGGGCCTGGTAGTTCTGGAGCCCCAGGGGGCAAGGGAGCAGCACGGGGACAGCATTGATCAGGCAATCTGTTGCCTCGGCTGGTGGGAGGGCCGTGGTTAGCATGTGACAGTGATTGCTCACATGATACACCTTAAAAGCCAACTCTAAGATTTCTGCCTGCAGGGTCAAGGGGCCTTTCTCCAAAAGTCTAAGTTTAGCCTTAATGTCAGGGTAGCACTGAGAAAAAAAGTGAGGAATGAGTAACTGTCTGCCTTCAGTGCTTTCTGGATCTAAGTTAGTATATTGTAACAGAGCTTTAGTGAGGTGTTCCAAAAATGCAGAAAGATTTTCCTTCATATCTTTAATGACCTCTGAGAGCTTATTATAGTTTACTGACTTGGGGGCAGCCTCGCAGAGACCTGCCAGGAGGCAAGTCAACAACCGGTCCCTAGCTAAAATCCCTAAGGTTCTTGATCAGGGACCGCCTCTGCCCCTGGAGGGTGTGTTGCCTGTGTTTGCTGAGTCTCCTCTGCATGTAGTCTGGCCTGCTCCCAAACTTGCCTGTGCTCTTCAGGAAGTAGGTTATTAGATAGGATCGTACAGATATCATGAAAGGTGAGATTATAAGACTGGGTAATATATTGGAATTGCTTTATGAAAGTGGTAGAATTAGAGGTATAGGACCATAGTTTTTGTTATATATGGGAGAGTTCTGAGAGGGAGACAGGAATGTGTACCCTAATCAATGAATCTACATTGGCCACCTCTCACAACAAGAGAAATGCAGCCAGCTTCACTTGGTCAGGGTTGGGTTCCATAGCAGCACATGTGAGAGGGGGGTAAAGGTGGATGCCAGAGCAGGGCAGCTGTTGCAGCCAGGCACAGGAAAAGAAGAATGATCCAGAGGGGCTGATGGAGTAGTTATTGGGGGAAGAGAGAGAGCTGAAGAGCGAGTAGAGGGAGGTGGCAAGGCAGCAGGAAGTAAAGGAGTGGAAGTATCTGTCTGCTGAGGTCGGGAAGGTGTGGATTCCTTAGCGAGGTCCAGAGCAGTAGCTGAAGGAATGGGAGTAGCTGCCCGCTGAGGTTGAAAAGACAGGGGTTTGTTAGCTGGGTCCAGAGCAGAAGTGGAAGTTTCTTCCAGTGTGTGGGCCCATATTTCATACAAGATAGTTGCAGGCAGGCACCCTGGCCATGCTTAATTTCCAGCTGCAGACAAGCTAGCCACATGACAAAGGCCAGGAGGTATGGTTCCTTCCCCTTTATTATGATGTAGATCACCGGGGAAGAAGTGTTGATTTCAAAGCTGGTGAAGTAAGTTGCAGGTGTTTTTGGTAGCCCCACGTCCCCCAGAAAAGGAATATTAATGAGTATTCCACCTTGGTTTACCTGGGGGATAAGAGCTGTTTTGTATAATCTTCAGAATGAATGAAGCCTGAGATGCCCTTCTGTTATGACTGTGTGAACTGTGTCTTGTTACTCCACACGCCTCAGTACCAATACACTTAGGGTAAAGTAGTAGTTTCTATGTTGGAGCCTTGAAAGGGAGTTTTCATCTCTCTCACTAGCAAACAACAGCGCTGAGAGACACAGACACGAGGACAGGGTTCAGAAAGAGATAAAAGGCTTGAGAAAGATGATAACCTTGCTATCACGCAGATTAGAACTATGCAGATACAGGACTCCTATCAGAAGAGTGATAGTCTTCCTACAGCAATGGCAGGTTTAGGTCCGCCCTCAGTTCAGAGTCCGCCAAAAGTGAAGCAGAGGCATAACGATAGCAGTGAATCTCCTCTACAAGCTTGGATCAGATAAGTCGCTAGCAGAGGAGAAGAGATGCAAGGATTTCAATTGTTCCCAGTAATGGAGCAGAGAGATACACAAGGAAATCTGCTTAAAGCACATACTCCTATATCATTTAAGTTACTCAAAGAATTAAAAACCGCTTGCGCTCAATACAGAGCAACGGCATCCTTTACCCAGACACTGGTGGAGAATATAGCTGTAGAAGCTCTGCCACCAGCGGATTGGAAGCAGAGAGCCAAGGCTCGCCTGTCAGGAGATTATCTAGTGTGGAAAACTGAATTTACAGAACAATGTCAGGCCACAGCTGAAAGAAACAGAGTTCGGCAGATTCCTATTTCCTACGAGATGCTGGCAGGCGAAGGACCCATACAGGAACAAATCAACAATTAGAATATGATATAGCAGCATATGTCCAGATTAGTGCAGCGGCCAAGAAGGCCTGGAATAAGCTTCCATCATCAAAAGAACAGATCGAGGAGTTATCTAGTATAAAACAGGGACCAGATGAATAATTTCAGGATTTTGTTTCCAGACTAACATAGGCATCTAATAGATTGATTGGAGACTCAGAAGCAGGACAGATAATAATTAAACAGTTAGCATTTGAGAACGCCAATGCTATATGCAAGGTGGCTATAAGACCTTTTAAGAAACAGGATAATGTTGCAGATTATATCCGAATCTGCTCCAATATTGGCCAGTCATATACACAAGGAATGGCATTAGCTGCTGCTTTACAGGAAAAGAACAATTAGTGATGTCTTATCCCAGTAGGGAGACCTAGCCCCAGGGAGAATGCAAGCTACAGGAACACCTGGAGGCTGTTTTGAATGCGGTCTTAGGGGACATCAGGTCAGACGATGCCCCAATAGGAGAGCAAGCCCTAGGACGAAAAGAACCAGGATTGTGTAGGAGATGCTGGAGAGGAAAGCATTGGACCTGTGAGTGCAGATCAAAAAGAGATGATCTAGGAAATCCCCTTTCAGGAAATGAATACAGAGGCCAGCCTCAGGCCCCGCAACAAATTTATGGGGCAATTCAGCAATCTGTACCACCACAAGGAGATCTATACAGGACCTTTTCAGAGGCACCCCAGGTAGTGCAGGGCTTGACCTCAGTTCAGCTGTATACACAGTTCTAACGCCTGAGATGGGGATGCAAGCTCTCCCCACAGGGATCTATGGGCCTTTACCAAAAGGCACTGTAGGATTACTGCTACGGAGAAGTGGCGCAACTATGCAAGGGATCTTAGTGGCTCTTGGAGTCATAGATGCTGACTTTGAGGGAGAAATCAAGGTGATGATTCACTCACCAAGTGGAATTTCTGTAGTAAAAGCAGGTCAGAGGCGTGCACAATTAGTATTACTTCCAGCTGTGAAAACCAACAATCTGAGTAAGAGAGAAAAGAGAGGAAAGGATGGATTTGGTTCATCTGATGCATATTGGGTACAAGCCATAGGTCATCAGAGACCAGAACTCACTTTGTTTGTAAATGGAAAAAGATTTTCTGGCCTTCTAGATACTGACACAGATATTTCAGTTATAACTGCCAGCCAGTGGCCTTCTAAGTGGCCAAAAACGGAGACTATTACACAGCTACAAGGAATTGGTCAGAATGGAAATCCTGAAGAGTAGTAATGAATTGCATTGGAAAGATGAGGAAGGTCATGAAGGAACTTTTAAGCCGTATGTTATTCCTTATTTACCTGTGAACTTATGGGGCTAAGACATTATGTCCAGAATGGGAGTATATTTATATTCTCCCAGGACGGCTGTTACTAATCAGATGGTTCAACAAGGATTATTACCTAATCAAGGTCTAGGCAAGGATAATAAGGGAAAGGTTGATCCTGTCGTACCAGACAGGAGACCTCCTAGAGCAGGATTAGGGTATTTTTAGGAGAGGTCACTGAAAGACCTGCACTCTATACAGACCCAATAATATGGAAAAGTGATGAACCTGTATGGGTGAGTCAGTGGCCTCTAACACAAGAAAAATTACAAGCTGCCCAGCAGTTAGTGCAGGAAGAGCTGGATAGTGGACATATTTCACCATCTAATTCTCCATGGAACTCTCCAATTTTTGTTATTAAAAAGAAATCAGGAAAATGGAGATTAATTCAGGATTTAAGGGAGGTTAATGGAACCATGCAGCCATACCAAAGGGCACACATAAAATTATCTTAGACTTGAAAGATTGTTTTTATACCATTCCTTTAGCACCACAAGATTGTCAAAGATTTGCTTTTAGCATTCCTTCAGTTAATTTCAGAAAGCCAATGAGGAGATATCAATGGCATCTTACCCCAAGGCATGCAAAATAGTGCCACTTTATGCCAGAAGTTTGTAGCTCAAGCTATACAGAAAGTTAGAAATCAATTTCCACAAGTTTATGTTATTCATTATGTAGATGACATTCTGCTTGCCCATAGAGATGAGGATATTTTGCTAGAGATGTATGGATTGTTACAACAGAGCCTAAGCAATGCAGTTAGTCATTGCACCTGAGAAAGTACAGAGGCATAAACCTTTTCAATATTTAAGGTCATATGTTATACCCCAAAGAAGTTAAGCCTCAAGAGATAGAAATTAGGAAGGATGACTTAAAAACTCTTAATGACTTTCAAAGGCTATTAGGAAATATACAATGGCTGAGGCCTTATTTAAGGTTTCCTACAGGAGACCTCGGGCCTCTAAGTGAAATCCTTAAAGGAGACAGTGATCCAAATTCCAGCAGGCAGCTTTCAGAGGCTGCCAGGCAGGCTCTCTCACAGATAGAGCAGGCTATACAGGAGCAGCAAGTATGCTATATTGACAAGGAATAAAGACAGGGGAGTTGTATCCTCAGACTCCACACAATGCCTTGAATCATGCATTGTTTATGCTAAACTTTCTAAATACAGATGTCCATGAGCGATCAGCTGCAGACAGATTGTGGCATAATAGAACAAAGACCACCTTTATTAAAGCAAGGTGGAGGGACCCTTGCACTGGAATATGGAAAGGGCCAGATCCCATATTATAATATGGGGTCCAGGCCATGTCTGTGTTTTTTCCCAGGATGAAAAACAGGCTAGATGGCTTCCAGAGCATTTGGTTCGATGCATTCAGCAGAAGGACAACAGATATAGCTGATAACCACCCAGCAGGAGAAACGGAATAAGAACAGCTCAAGGAGGAACCCATGATCCAGCTTTCCCAGCCCCCACAGAGAGGAGCGCCTGAGACTACTGCGGCCACTCTACACTGCAGGTGCCATCTGCCTCCAGAGACTTCTGACAAAGACACCCTGCTGAGATGAGCTGGACTAGGATGTCTGCAGCCTGCAGTGGTTTGAACCTGTTTGCTTCAGAACTGAAATGCAGACTGACACAGAACTCATTTGATTAAAATATTAAACCTAAGAACTAAGACCTAAGTTTTCCCCTTAGGGAAACAGAGACACAAAATAAAGAATGACTAAAACCCCTCTTTACTTAAGAAGGGAACAGACTAACGGCTTAATAGCTGCTCAGAGACTGAAAGTGGTATTTGATAACAGCAGATGGTATTATACTCTTACCGGTAATGACGTGATATTTACAACTGCATGTAAGATGATGAGAAAAACTTTGGTATTGACCAATGGTGCTAAAAAGTTGATACTGACCAAAAAGAAATCTAAAAAACATCGGTACTGACCGACAAAATATGAAATTATGATACGGAAAAAGATAATTGGAGAGTCGGTACTGACCGACAATACAAGCTATGATTCATAAAATGATAATTGGAGATTCGGTATTGACCAATTATGCGAAAAAATTATGATTTTGACTTGTTGCTATCGGCAATTACTGAAAAGAGGTTGTGACACAGTGAATATTGGGAGTTGATACATATGCTGAGAATGTTAGATCTAAATGGTGCTCTGAAGCAGTGGAAGAAACATTTTCAACTCGGGCGATTCTACTCTCCTTTAAAATAGGAGACTATAGCCTTTGGGAGCATAATTATTCATAAAGCATTATGATTTATTCCTGACAAAAGGTGGCTATTGAGACACGGGGCCTAAAAGTATATTTCTCTCCACTAATCTTTCTTTACAGAGATCAGCAGTCAATGATGGGTTTGAAGCTTCCTCTTTCCCAGATGCCCAAGAAAGGAGCTGGCATGTGTCAATGCCTGTTTCCAAAGATGGGAAAATTTGGGTAAAGGAAGAAGACTTTGCCCAAGCCAGGCACGATCCATCTGTCCTGTTGCAGAAGCACAGGGGTTATTAAAATTTAATAAGAGAGAGTGAATTGTGGGCCCATATTTCATACAAGATATTTGCAGGCAGGCACCCTGGCCATGCTTAATTTCCAGCTGCAGACAAGCTAGCCACATGACAAAGGCCAGGAAGTATGGTTCCTTCCCTTTATTATGATGTAGATCGCTGGGGATGAAGTGTTGATTCCAAAGCTGGTGAATTAAGTTGCAGGTGTTTTCAGTAGCCCCATGTCCCTGGGAAAAGGAATATTAATGAGTATTCCACCTTGGTTTACCTGGGGGATAAGAGCTGTTTGGTATAATAAATGCGGGGAGATCTTCAGAATGAATGAAGCCTGAGATGCCCTTCCGTTATGACTGTGTGAACTGTGTCTCGTTACTCCACATGCCTCAGTACCAATACACTTAGGATAAAGTAATAGTTTTTACATTGAGGCCACGGACCCCGACACCGGTGCAGATAGCATAGCCAGGAACATGTGAGCAGGCGAACAACTTGCAAGGACAGAGGTCTTAGGCTCAGAGCTTAGATAGTAAAAGGCTTGGATGTAAGGAAACTCCTTTGATTTGCCTGTGCACTGACAGTAGTTAGAAAGCTCCCGTAAAATATCGGGATCAAAGGTGCCGTTAGGCGGCCACTTTAGATTGTTTTCTAAATTGTAACGAGACCATTTTTTTCTAACTAAGATGGACAAGTGTGGGAATCTGTAAATAGGACATTAAGGCCTGCCTTGGGTTTAAAGGCCTCTAAAAGGCATCCCAGGGGGGAGGCTGAATTGATGGGCTTGGATGGCTTCCTACCCATAGCAGAAACCATGAAAACCCACAAAACAGAGACACCACAAAGCTTAAAATGGGACGTCATGTCTCCCCCTATAAGCAAAAACCACAGGGTCCTGTAGGAGAGCATCCTCTGCCTACAGGTGAGGTGCTACAGCCTGACTGGATCTGGTCAGGGCAACTCAAAAGCCAGAGAGGCAGGCTGCTCTTAGCGGCCTTTCGTGGTGAGGGGAAAAAAAAAAGAGAAAGAAGAATCTAGGGACTCTGGGCCCCCAGTCACGGGAGGACTGACCCTGGGTCGTCCAAACATGATTTTAGCTAAGGGAAGCAATCCAGAAATGAATGTCAGTGAAGGGCTCAACTGTAGCCTTAAAGACCATGGTTGGAGGGGCTGTCCCCCCATTTCTAGGAACACCAGAAGATTTCCAGGAGCTCAATAGTCAATTCCTCAGTTTCAAAGAAACAGTTAAGCTGACCAGAATGGGGAAAACTCACCACTTAAAGCCGGTGGTGTGCATAGAAATCACGCTCAGGCAAATGGAACACATGGTCACTGTGGAAAAAAATACCCGGTTCTGGATCCTGACCAAGGGAGAGGGACTTGGGGAGGAGAGTCTCCTGAGTCCTACAGCACCAAAGAAATTACCTGGCACGAGTGAGAAGGAAACACGGAACATGCAACAAACCCACTTAGGAGTTTACTAGAGGAGGCATTACATGCCTGGGGAAATCAGTGTGCAGAGAGAGAGGAAGATGGAGAATCCAGCTTTTTAAAGCTGCCTAATGCATGCACACGGGGTTGACGTGCTATGTCATATGCAGATGATAGGGTTCACGCATGGGTGCAAGGGCTTAACTGAGTCACGCATGGATGATGTAACCATGCATGCACACAAGGGCTTAGCTGACTCATAAGTGGATGATGCAATCCACAGCACATGGGTCATGTGGGGCCCTTTAACATCCCCGGCGGCCATTAGGCACTTCTGTCTGAGGGCTTGTCTAAACCTGCATGACCTCTAGAACCCGGAAGTATCAGCCTCATGTGGCTGAAATCATTATAACAGAGAGCAAACAAGTAAACTAAAGTGAAGAGAGATTTTTGAATGGAGAGAGCCAAGGGTCTGAGTGATAGTTCAGCAGTTAAGAGCTCTTGATGCTCTTACAGAGCCTGAGTTCAGCTCCCAGCAACAAAGTTGGGTGGCTCATAACCACCTGTGACATCTTCATTGACCTCTGCCAGTACTATACTCACATGCACAAACCCACATTCAGACACACACATACACACATAATTAAAAATAACAGTAACTCAAACTGAGAAAACCAGGGAAGTCCTCTGTGGTAAGGTGACATGTGAGCTGTGCAATAAATGATGAGAATACATCACTCACATGTGATCAGAAGAAAGCATATTCTAGGTCTAGGTAGAAGAAATAATAGATTTTACAGAAAAGGATGTTTGGCATATCTGAGGAAGGCAGAAAGGCTACTGATGATGGAGAAGAGTAAGCAGGTCAGGCTGAGACAAAATGAATCCAGAGGTAGGTCACATTGGCCATGGAATAATTGGACTTTTTATTCCAACTGTTATGGGAAGTTCACTAAATGAAAGAGTTGACCCTCTGCCTTATATCACATCCCCCTTTCCTTCACTCTGCTCTGTTCTTGGCTCTTTCAGTTCCTCAAATACAGACTTTCTGCAAAGCTTTGGGGCTTCCTCTACTTAGAATACTCTCTTCTCTCCCTTTGCTGAACCAAGACTCAGGAAACACTTTCTTAGACACCAGAGAAAGTCAGGGCCTTTTACTACAGGCTTTGGCTACCAGGTTCCCTTCCCACTGAGAACAATTTTAGTGTCTAATTTTACCAGAGACCTGCTTGGGGATGGGAGGGCTCAGGTCCAAGAAGGCTGAATGGAATTGACAGAGGAAAGGAGGAGGGAGACACGATCTGAGGGTAAATTGGGATGGCTGCCAACAGTGTTTATTGAAAAAAGAATACGCCTTTTGTACCCAATAGTTTAGCCGTGGGAAAGACTGAAAACAGACTCAATGATTCAGGGACAGAAAGCCACCATTAACTTCATTAGAGCATTTTTCCTGGGACAAAAGCTAGTATCTAAATGTCTCTTGTTCTCCAAGGTTCAGTGACTTCACCAGGAACCCTCATCTGCCCAGAGATAAGAAGAATGACTGTTTTAACCAAGTTGGAACATTCCTCAAGGCTCAGAGGAAATGGAGACTCTAATCCAAAAGCCTGACCTTGGGAAAAGGACTTCCTCTGGGAACCAGACAGTCCACTCTAATTAAAGAGCATTTTCATTCCCCAAGGGGATAAGCACTAAGTTGTTCCCCATTTGTGTCCCTTTGTGTCTTGTCTTACTATGTGAGCCTGTTCCCCACATGCAGTCCAAAAGTGGAAGGTCCTGATAGCTTGCTCTTTTCCCATTATACCTCACGACTGAACTCTTGGCCTTAATGGCCTCAGGCTCTGGATCTGGATTTTAGGTGTATCATACTTGGAAGCAGGAGTGTCTAGTAAATCTCTAATTTTCCTGTTCTTGGTGGAATTAGGAGGGCACAATGGGATTCGTAGTTCCTTGGTGAGAGGGACTTTTTTCCCGAAGATTGATTTTGTCTAAAGAGGCTGCTGTGTTATACATTTTTGTCCTTCAAAGCTCACATAAAATTTCCCAAAGGAAAGGCACAAGGAAACTCTTAGAATACTGAGAACCATTAAAAATGAAAGTAAAAAGGTGCTGGAGAAGTGTGGTCTGCAGTGTCGAAATGCTGGAACTTTGTCAGGCAGCAGTGGTGGTCATGCGGCCCCCACCACAGTGCTGTCAGTATTTGATAAGTATCTGCCTTTACCATAAATAACTCCATAAGTGCAAGCATGTTGCCTACAGTAGCTACTCAATGCTTACTTTTAAAAAAAGAACCTTATAAAGACATTGGATTACAGCAACATTTATATCTTTTCAGAACCCATCTGAAGATGCTGAACCATGAGCAAGTGCAGAGTCTGTGGCATCAGTCTTGGTGCTCACTAGATTTCTGGTGAGCACTTAAAGTTGTGGGTGCCAGAGTCCAAAACAGTCCAATTAAGTCAGAATCAGAATCACCAGCATTATTTTAACAGAGGGTCTTATATATAGCCCCATGCTAGCCTAGAACTCAGTAGCCACAGGATGACCTTGAACTTCTGACCTTCCCTGCCTCTACCTCCCAAGTGCTGATATTAGATGCCCTGTTTATTCAGTGCTGGGAATCAAACCCAGATTTTATTCATGCTAGAAAAGTACTTGGCCAACTGAGCTATATCTCCCATATCAGTATTTTAAGTATAAGTAAATACAATGTACAGCAGTGTTGAAAACTAGTACTCTGAATGAGTTTCCACTCAGACCATGTTTTCCCACTTTGCTTACAACACCGCCACCGTCCTACAAAACTCTGTGCCATACTCAGCTGGAACTATCCTCCAACAGTGCTCACAAATTTCTTCTACTGGGTCCACAGACTATTTCAAAACCAAAATAAACAATCAAACAAACAAAAGAACTGAGTTTTTTCTGGTCACACCCTCCTAGTGGCTTCACTTCTCTTCGCCAATATAACTTTGCTTTCGCCAGAAAGTCTCAGCAGAAGAAGCAAATCTAATGTCTTCACACTGAACTTCCCTCAAGTCCAGGCCCTTGTCAAACCTCTCTGCACTCAGCCATACTTACCTGTCTGGTAAATAGGTAGCAGCTGAAGGGAATGTAACTTGATGTTATCAGACAAGACACAGAATGAAATATCAGGAGCAAAACGTCTGTGGGTTTAAGAAGAAAAAGAGGAGAGATCTAATTTCTATATACTTTAAGCAGGTACGTAAATAGTAAATGCTGGTGAATAAAAGTTGCTCTCATACCTATATAGCAGGTGCTGCACATTTAAATATTTTACGTTTTCATCTGCTAATCCTGTGGACTCCAGTTTAACAGATATTCCAGACTGTTCACACTTTTCACCAAGAAGCTCCATGGGTTTTAAGCAGATAACAAAATCCTCTGATTCAAGCTGTGAAGTTTCATTATTGACATCTTAAAAAAATAACATTTTAGAATTTAACAACTATAAGTACTACCAGGCACCTGAATGAACATTAGACAGGGCATGTGCCTTACGTTTCTACTGCTGTGATAAAACATTACGACCAAAAGTCACTTGGACAGGAAAGGGTTTATTGTAGTTTATAACTCAGACCGCACTCCACCCCTGCTGGAGTCAGGGCAGGAACTCAGGATAGCAGCTGATTCAGATGCTATGGAGGAGGGCTGTTTACTGGCTTGCTCCCCATGGCTTTCTCAGTCTGCTTTCTTATACACCCCAGTACCACCTGCTCACAGGTGGCACCACCCACAATGGCTAGACCCTCTCACATCAATAATTTATGAATAATTCCCCCCCTGACAGGTTTGCCTACAAGTCAGCCTTGTGGAGACATCATTTCACTAAAGTTCACTCTTTAAAAATTCTAGTATGAGTCTAGTTGGGGAACAAAAAAAAAATGGCAACCAAGGCAAAGTTATCTAATGTCATTTAATATCGAATACAACAACAAAGATTAGAAACTCATGTAGGCCAGGTATAGGGACTCACAACTATAATGCCTATACTCAGGAGCCTGAGACAGGAGGATTCCTGGTTTGAAGCAAGCCTGAACCAAGTGAGTTCCAGGTCAGTTGGAAACATATGGAGATGCTGTCTCAAAAAAAGAACACTAATGGTTTTCTCCTTAGAAACCCTCATCTAATACAGTTGCTCCATTACTGACAAATAACAAATACATGTAGAAACAAAATAAGCTATGAATAGTCACAAACCCAAAGCAATGTAATAAGAACACCCAAACCTGTTAGAAAAGTGGCAAACCATAGACACTGGGGTTCTTTAGAAAGTCAAACTCATCATTTACCTTCAGTTTGTTGCAATTGGTTGTTGGTTTTTTGTGGGTGGTGTTTAACTTCTCCATTTGTAGAGTCTGACTCCAGTTTTAGGATTAAGACTTCTAAGTCAGACATGACAGCGACATACCCAACACAAAAAGAAATTTCAACAGGAGTGATATTATCTATGTGTATAATTAATGAACGTTCAAAGTCCGACATTGAGAATTCCTCATTAATGATCCAATACTTCAAAGTAAATAAGACTAACTTATTTGTGCAGCCAACAAGTAGATCTCCCGTCATAGGACAACATGAAATGCATACAGGATCCTCAGAGAGCGGAATTTCAATGATAGACATCTGGTCTCTGAAGCTTTCACAGAAGGGTGCCTCCACATTGTGCCCAACCATTCGAATGCAGACACGGGAGTTTTCAGTCCTCTTACTCCTCCAATTCATATAAGCACGCAGGAATGTAGCTTTGTTTTTCTCTTCAATTGCTACCAGATAGTCTCCTAAAAAGGAATCAAGATTGCATTTGAAATTTAGAAGTAGAAATGCAACTGCTTAATTTGCTGCCTGAAAATGGAATGCATAACATAACACAACACATGGACCAGAGTTGCCCTCTAAGGGACAGAGGTATGTGTTAAGTTACATCAGTCACGCAAGTTCATCCTCTTTCCGCAGTTGGAAGCTCTCCTGTCACAGCTGCAACAATATTCATGTAACTCACAAAATTCAGGTTTTAAGGAATTAAGGGTCTCTTGAGTTTAACAGAATTTACATTTGACATTTCCTTCCCTTCCTAAATAAGTTGCAACTCAGAAAAGTAAGAAAACTAGAGATATCAAATAAAATATAAAACCAAGTTAATATTATTTTAACTACTGATTATACGGGATTGTTTTAACTGTAAAAGTAACACTTGTTGTAGAAACCAAACTGGTTAAGTACAAAATGAATGCATATTGACCTTCCCGTCAGTCTCATCCTTAAGGACTAATGTTCACAGTCTGGTATGTGACCTTCCAAACTCTTTCTTATAAACATGGGTTACAACAAGGCTTTTTGTCTTTTTTATACATCACACCAATCTATTTAACAATGTGCCATTTTTAAATTCATGTTTAACTTAATAATCACATTTTGTTGTAACAATACCTGCTTTTTGAATTAACAAACTCAAGCATATAGGTTAGCAAGTTTCTTTGGGGAAAAAGGTTCAAGTAACTACACAGCATAAACATAAAATAGAAATCACCTCCAATTATTTAAACAACGAATGTATCTTTTCCCCCATGGTGATACATGGCTATCCACCACCCAGCATCCCAACACAACATACAGACATGTGGATATCTATAAAATATCTTATAAACACATGTGCCATAAATATTTAATAGTTCACCTATTAATGTAGGGGGATTACTACTATACTTTATTTTGTAACAAATAAGCCTATATGTATATAATTTGTTTTTTGTTGGAAAATTATGTTTGGCTACAGACCAAGAGTATTTTAAACTTAATATATTAGAAACTGTCAAGTTACCACCATAATTAGATAACGGAAGTTCACACTGCCAGCAAACACATGCCTGTTTCCTACCATCTCAGGGTATGTAGGATATATCCAGTCTCACCTGAGACTCACTACATAGACCAGGATGTCCTCAGACTTGCCATGATCCTCCTGCCCTGGCCTTCTACATGCTTATGCCATCATACCTACCTATTTTGCGGTAATTTTGAAGTAAGGAACTATACTATGGGATTTGAGTATATCACTGTGACTTTAATTTGCATTTCTCTGATGGTTAGTAATGTAGAGCCCATTTTGTGTGCTTTTGGACATTTGCATGTTTTCTTCAGAGAACTGTATATTCAAGTCCTTTGCTGTATATGCACTGCTAGGATCAAACCCAGCACCTCATGTGTGCTAGGCAACTGCTGTCAGTTGGCTATATACTTCTATTTGCTCATTACAAAAATAATGTGATTTTCCCTCACCAAGTTAGTTTATTATATATTTTAGACCCTAGTCTTTTATCAAATATATGATTTACAAATATTTTTTTAAATTATTTATTTTATATGGATTGGTGTTTTTGCCTTCATATATGTCTATGTAAGGGTGTTGGATCCTCTGGAACTGGAGTCACAGACAGTTGTGAACTGCCATGTGGATGCTGGGAATCAAACCCTGATCCTCTGGAAGAGCAGTCAGTGCTCTTAACCTCTGAGCCATTTCTCCAGCCCCTACAAATATTTTTTAAATCCTTAGGATATCTCTTTCCATATATTGGTAGAATAAATACACAAAAATCTTTAATTTTGATGATGTCCAATTCATCTACAGTTCTTTGGTTGCTTATAATTTTTGATATCACATTTAAGTTAGAAAATGACATTTAAAAATAAGGACATTTGTTTAGTTACAATAAAATATTTTAACTCATATACACTATAAATATATAATGTCCACATATGAAATGATGTGTCTGCAAGTGGTAGGTCAAGTATACATTGTATGATTTCAGATTGATGACTGGTTCTGTAAATGCTATCATAGCACTTGCTAAACAGGCCTACTTAACAAGCCTCATTAGCCAACCTATAATGTTCTCTGTAAATCTTTACAAAAGCCTTCAGGATAAATATCTTCCTTTCAGTTTTATAATTCAGCACTCTGATGTTCAGAGAATTATTAACAACTTGCCTAAGGCAACAGTCAACAAATGATGGACCATCATTTAGTCCAAAGACTTATGCTCATTCTGATAATGGTTGGAAAGGAAATTCTACAAGGGTTCATATAACCTTTAAAGGGAGGGCCCAACCTAAAAAGAAATTATGTTCCTGGTACATCATTAAATATAGGCACAGGGTGAGGTGGGGGGGGGTCATTGGTTCAGTATACTTGTGCTAAAATGTTAAAGAATCACTTGTGCTGGTTCAATACACACAAGGAGAGTTGTGTGGTCTTCACTTTCCTGCCCACCACCCACAAACACCTTATAAACACATGTCCCACAGCAGGGCCCTCAACACTGCATTGTCCACTGGCTCTCTCTCTATCTGTTGGTTATCCTTCCTCTTCACATCATAAATGCAGCCTAAATTCAATTTTCATTATCCCTGATGATGCTAAAAGTTCAAAACTTACCTTCTAAATTGTTACCTACTTTCTCCCTAATTGATGTGGGATTCCCCTCTGTATGCTGTGAATACCATTGGTTAATAAAGAAACTGCTTTGAGCCTATAGCAGAGCAGGGCAGAACAGAGTGAGGTGGGGGTGGGGTAGGGGAGGGGACTAAACTGGATGCTGGGAGAAAAAAAGCAGAGTCAGAGAGAAGCCATGAGCCCCACTGGAGCCAGATGGAACTTTAGCTGGTAAGCCACAGCCACATGGCAATACACAGATTACTAGAAATGGGTTAAATTAAGATGTAAGAGTTAGCCAATAAGAAGCTAGAGCTAATGGGCCAAGCAGTGATTTAATTAAATAGAGTTTCTGTGTGGTTATTTTGGGAGTCTAGGTGGCTAGAAAACAAACACGTGGCCAAGCATCCTCATGCAACATGTAATGTTCTTGTAATGATTCATCATTTCAACTTGATTGAACTAAGAAAGACCTTAGAGCACACCTCTGGTTGTTTTTTATGAGAGCATTTCCAAAACTAACTAGATCATGAGCACTGCCCTAATGAATGAATGCATTAATCCACTGGTAAATTTAAAACTTGGAGATTTTAGTGTGGTGAGGGTAGAACTGTAGAAAGGAGTCTGGCTAGATAAAGGGACATCTAGAAGGAAGACCACTGCTGAAGGGGGGGGGGCGTCCAGAAACTGCCTTGTCCTACTTCTTTCCTGTTTCTGCTTCACTTTACTTCCCAGTCACCAAGTGAGTTCTCCATAACGTGGTAGACTCTCAAACCATGAGCAACAGAAATCTATATTCCACAGGAACCCCAGGAGTGACTTACATAGTGTTCACATGTTACAAAGGGAGAACAGCACTTAACTGATTAGGAAGTGTAGCTGACGGTTCTGGCACCAAATGTATGTTGGCAGGGGAGGAGGTGAAGCAAAACTGTCAAAAAGACATGACCTGATCATGCAATGGTATGGTGAAGGGGAAAATTTTATTGACAATGAGAGAGAGAAAAGCTAGAAGATCTGGAAGAGTCAACAGCAGAGAGAGAAAGAAGCAGACTAAACAAACCCAGATGACTGGACATGGCCAGGGCTATGTGCGGGAGAGAGGAAAATAGAGAGAGAGCAGAGAACTGTGAGGATAACCAGGTTCTAGGCAGGAGGAGAGCAGCTGTGGTGAGGGAGCCTGAGCCGAGGAGCTGAGGTCAGAGGACGAGGTGAAGAAGGCTACGGTACTAGCATGGACTCTGAGGTGAAGGAGCTGAGGTTAGAGGAGGAGGTGAAGAAGGCTACGGTACTAGCATGGACTCTGAGGTGAAGGAGCTGAGGTTAGAGGAGGTGAAGGAGGCTACGGTACTAGCATGGACTCTGAGGTGAAGGAGGTGAGGTTAGAGGAGGTGAAGAAGGCTACGGTACTAGCATGGACTCTGAGGTGAAGGAGATGAGGTTAGAGGAGGTGAAGGAGGCTACGGTACTAGCATGGACTCTGAGGTGAAGGAGATGAGGTTAGAGGAGGTGAAGAAGGCTACAGTACTAGCATGGACTCTGAGGTGAAGGAGATGAGGAGGAGGTGAAGGAGGCTACGGTACTAGCATGGACTCTGAGGTGAAGGAGATGAGGTTAGAGGAGGTGAAGGAGGCTACGGTACTAGCATGGACTCTGAGGTGAAGGAGCTGAGGTTAGAGGAGGAGGTGAAGGAGGCTACGGTACTAGCATGGACTCTGAGGCGAAGGAGCTGAGGTTAGAGGAGGAGGTGAAGGAGGCTACGGTACTAGCATGGACTCTGAAATGTGTAACGCGCACTTGCGAGTAGGGACTAGCCTGGACCTTGATATGCTGACAGGTACCACAGGTTAATTCGAAAACCATAGATCCCTTTTGCTGGAGGTAAGGGAAAGGACTCCTTTTGAACCAGCTTCACAAGTTCCTGAGGAATGCTAGCTCTTATCTCACTGCCAGAAATACCCCTATACTCCTTATTTCTGGATATTTGGACTGCTTTTTGGAGTTTTGGAATTGGGGTTTCCTTTGGCCCTGACAGTAAGAAAAAGAAAATGCTTTGTGCATTTAGTAAATATTAATATTATATTATAGTAAATATTAATACAGAATTTTTTCTGATTTTTGACAAGGGTAGATTTGCTACAGCAGAGGACAGTGAGCACTGAGAATACAAATTCCCGGGTCCACGTACTGAGAATATGAACACAAAGCCAAAGGACAAGTCAAAGATAGATTTTTCTGGACATAGGCACAGTCAGGAGTCAGTCTATTAATGTTTGGTCATGCATGGATTAAAAGAAGTTACACTCAAAGGTTCAACTGTGAACTGAAAGCTACCTTTGAGTTATATGGCCCATGATGCTAATACCATCCCACATGACTCCTAAAGTTCTTGTAGGCAGCCAACTTAATTATAAAAGCATTTTTGTTCTTCAAGGTTTCATTAATGAGGTTATCACAGTTTAGTCCTAGCCTCCTGCAGTTGGTGCAGCTCAAGTCCTTAGTACTCAAGCAGGCTAAGAATTTGATATCCTCCAGAGACACTTCATTGTGTTTCTGAAGGTGTGGTCCAGGAATTAGAACCTTCTTCTTCTTCTTCTTCTTTTTAATGCTTTCCAAATGATTCTTAGGCATAGCTACTGCAATGGAAGGAACCCAAGAATCAACAGTAATGACAGGCAAGAAAACCACCCATCACCCATTGCTTCAAATTTTAGAATAAAAGTCCTTTTAAAAGAGTAAGGCAAGTTGTGTGAATATACAGCCCATGTCTTTGTTTTACACACACACACACACACACACACACACACACACACACACACACAACACGTATTTAAGAATTTGCATAAGTCAAACCACCAATAAGTAATAGTGACTCACAAATATAAAAGGGCTGGCTATGATCTGGAATATTTTTTGAAGGAGAGCATACCGTGAACTCCAGAGTATCATTTTCCCTCTTCTTTCTTTTTCTGAGGTTGGAGATTTTTTACATTGATATTTTTTTTTAAGGGTCTGGGATAAGTGGAACCCAGCTACAGGCCTTTAATTCAAGATGTGAATCAGTCAGCGTTTCCTTGCCCCTGCAGGCCGATGCCTATGTGGAGTTTTTGTTTTGTTTTGTTTTGTTTTGCTTTGAGACAAGATTATCTGTAGCCCAGGCTAGTCAGGAACTCACTAAACAACAAAGGACTTCCTTAAACTTCTGATCCCCTCCCGCCTCCACCTCCCGGATGCTGAGATTACTAGTTGAACAACCTCAGTGGGGAAGCTTAGACCCAAGGCTTCAGGCAAATTAGGCAAGCACTCCACCAAGGTGCTCCTGCCGATCTGTAGTTGCTATGACAACTGCACAAAGCGCCTTCAGCACTTAACTGCCGGACCCGCAGCAGCCAGTACAGAGAAGCTCTAGCCCCTTCCCCACCCAGAGCCCCGCCCCAAAGCCGCTCCTCACCGGCTTCACTGTAGGCCATGCGCAACACCCTGCCCAGCGTGGAGAAGGCGCAGCGCAGCTGGCATGACTCTGCTCCCTGCACCGCGAACGCCTCTACCTTGCAGCCCGAAGCCACGAACAGCGCGTCCAGCCCGCCGCAGCAGAACTGCTCCGGCTCCCGCTGGCAGGGGACCACCTGCTGCGACCCAAACGGGTGCAAATTGTACAACTGCACCATCTTGGCAACTGAACAGCAGAGCGGCTTCCGCAAGCAAGCAAGCTGCTCCGGATCACGTGAGCGCTCTGCCCCCGCCCAGAGTTCGGCTTCTTAAAGAGGCTGTGCGGGTGGAGTTACATGCACAGCACTGTGCGGATGCGGATACCTCTGGTTCTTCTCTTGAATTTTCCCTTTACTGCTTCTGGCCGGACTGGTATCTGGAAGCTTGAATGTGTTTTATTGGATCATGTGCTGGTTTGTGCCTGGATCAACTTCATGGTGTCACTCTTGTTTTCCCGTAGCCGTAGCGTAGCATCTGAATTTCTGAAGGATGGAGCTGCAAAACCTGAAGTAGGTATATGCCTCCAAACTTGGATTAAACACGCCAGAGTTGATCTGAAATACTGTAGATTTTACAATAGTTTTGTTGGAAAGGGCAATCCTTGCAGATGCTTAACAAAAAAGATATGTATTGACTGAAAGAATCTGTGAACACTTTGCAAGCATTTGGCAAAAGATTCCTCTAAATCCACAGATAATAGAAGGGAAAGAGGAAAATGTCCTTGATGATCAGTCTAGTGTTCCTAAATATACCATGTATAGGAGAAACTTGCAGTCTGAATTTCTTTATTTTGGGAGATTTAATAAACCAGATAATATAATAATTATAACAATTCTAGAAAATGTGTAGGTACGCATGCATGCATGCACGTATGTATGTATGTATGTATTGACTGATTGAGGGCTGCTCTTTTGTCATTGGGACAAAATTGAAAAGAGCAAACTTTGCTTCCCATGTCGAACACCTTCATGAGTCCTTTATTCCACGAATTTACAAAGTGGGAGCAATTGGACTGAAGTTAAATCTGCTTCCATTTCCCATACCTTCCAGATGATGATGAAGCATGTACCTCTTAGTCATAGGCTTCCTCATCCACCACAAGAAATACTCTGAGAAACAACAGGTCTGTCAAACTCAGTAAGCAGAGAAAATCACAAGGAATGGTGCTACGGACCAGCTCAGCTGGGGCACTGGGACCAACAGGACAGGATCTCAGGAATAGGTGGGTAAGGAGTCAGCGAATGGCAAACAGACACAGACTCAAAGGAATTGCATCTGAATGCGTCTTTACTAGGCATGAGGCTCATCCTTTATACAGAAAAAAAAATGCTTAACAGCACGTACTGTTTTTTCATGTGATACAGATTATTCTTAGAATCATTATATCAGATACATGAGAATAGATTTTCATCAGACAGATGTCCCCGGAGTGAGTCTGCAGTTGGTCCTGTTAGACATGGCTTGGCATTAGTTTTGATATAAATCTTTATCTAGGCTATGAGTTCATGTCATTTTGAGCTAATGGCAATCAGTTGTGATTAACAGTCACACAATCTGCAGTCTTTTTATGTTTCTGCAGTCTATACAGAAGAACTTCTTTGGTGTAGGAGGGTCTTCTGTTTGTATATTGCCCTCATTGGTTAAATAAAGAAAACTGCCTTGGCCTTTTGGTAGGACAGCCCTTGGGTGGGCGGAGTAGATAGAACGGAATGCTGTGAGAGAGAAGGCAGACGCAGACGCCATGCTTCTCCAGCACAAGATGGACACGGGTTAAACTCATGCCGGTAAGCCACAACTCAAGTGGCGATACACATTAATGGAGATGGGCTAAAATAATATGTGAGAGTTAGCCAATAAGGGGCTGGAGATAATGGGCCAGGCAGTATTTAAATGAATACAGTTTCCGTGTAATTATTTCGGGTACGCACCAGGAGCCGGGTGGGACAGAACAAGGGTCCCGGCGCCGGGAACGCAGCCCGAGCCCCTCGTTACTACACTTCTTCTTTCCTTCTCCTTCTCCATATTTCTAACTCCTTTCCAAACCTTCTCCAAAACCAATCTCAAGAAGCTACAGGCATTTATCTCTCTCTTCTAACCTTTTTGCTGAATCTGTCTTAATTGCTTAATTAACTTTGCCTTTTGTTCTTCATTTACTAAGCACCAGATTAAACTTGGAAACCTTTTTCCCTTGAATGTTAACCCATCTTCCTCCATTAGCATCATATACTCCTGTATATGGCAATGTCTCATCAGTAGTCTCTGGAAACGTAAATATACTATCTTCCCTTCCAGAAGAAACCAGACTGTGTTCCTTAGAACATAAGCAGATAATGCCAAAAGTGCAAGGGCTCCAATGCAGGAAGCGCAGCACACACACCTTCTCTGTGGGCACTCTTTGTTGAAGCTTGTGCCACACCTTACATGAGAGATAATGCAGATTTCACAGGAGGTGGCATGACAGAATGGTTAGAAATGTGGGCTGCAGAAGTGGTAGAGAGAATGAAGCAGACTGCAACTTATGTTCTAGGTTCGCCACCCATAAATGCTCCCTTTCCCTTTCACAAGTTCCTTTTGATTAATTTTCCTCTTCAAGACTGATCTGGATATTAATTTGAATGCAATTTGCCTTGCATGAGATTCATTCAATCCTAGCATTGCACCACCTTCTCTAGAGATAGTCTCTTCTCCCTTACACCTGGCTCACCCTAGGGCCCTTAGGAAGAGATATTTTGTCTTCACTAACTACTTTGTTCACTGCTGGGCCTATCAGCTTAAGGAAGGAAACGTTTGTTTTAGATCATTGCTTAGGAAATAGGATCCAACGAGGAAGAAACTGCTTCTATCAAGGCTGATCAGAAAGCAGAAAGAGGACAATGGCTTTCTCCTTGTTTGTTTGTTATTTTTTGTTCCTGTTTGTTTGTTTGTTTTCCCTTAAGTCAAGGATGTACTGAATGGCACTACCCACAGTCAAGTTGTGTCTTTACTCTCCATTAAACCATCCTGGAAATGCCCCCACAGACACATTCGGAAGTAAGTCACCTCGATCCAGTCAAGTGGATAAAATTAATCATTGTATGAAGGTAAGGTGCAGTGTATGTCTAGCTTCCATGTTTGTGAGGGATCTGTGAGTAGAAGACACTCACTTGTCTCCTGTTACAAAAGTGGGGACCAGGGTGGCATATCATTTTGTTTCTTTTTCTTTTTTCTTTTCTTTTTTTTTTTGAGACAGGCTTTCTTTGTGTAATAGTCCTGGATGTTCTGGAACTCGCTTTGTAGAAACCAGACTGACATCGAACTCACTGAGATGCACGTGCCTCTGCCTCTCAAGTGCTGGGATTATCATTTCTTAATGGGAGAGGCCATTTCTTCTTTAGGGCTAACATGACAAATGCAGCACACTGGTGGGTGTCACCAACAGACTTCTTAAATTCTTTCTCAGTTCTGGAGGTTGTAAGTCTGAAGGTGTCAGAGGCCAAGTGTCCTCCTGGCCTCTTTACTTGGCTTGCAGATAGCCACTTCTCACTGTCTTCACAGAGTCTTGCTCCTATAGAATCCATTCTTGCTGTCTCTCCCTCCTCTGATAAAGATGCCAGCACTGGTGAAGCCTTCACATAAGATCTCTATTAAACTCAACTTCCTCATAAAGCTGTTGTCTACATTATAGTTACATTCTGAGGTACTAGAGTTTAGGGTTTCAATGAGAATATTTAATAGATACAATTTAGCCTACAAGAGAGATTTCTAAGGGTGACATTCTGGTTGGCTACACCTCTTTTTGGTATTTAACACTGTGATGTGGGAGTCCTCTCTGTGTACTGTGATTACCATTAATGAATAAAGAAACTGCTTTGGACCTATAGCAAGGGAGAACGTAGGTAGGCAGGGAAAGCTAGGCTGAATGCTGGGAGAAAGAAGGGTGTAGTCAGAGAGACACCATGTAGCCCTGCCAGAGACAGACGCCAGAACTTTAGCTGGTAAGCCACAGCCACGTGGTGATATACATATTAATAGAAATGGGATAAATTCATATGTAAGAGTTAGCCAATAAGAAGCTAGAGCTAATAAACCAAGCAGTGATTTAAATAATACTGTTTCTGTGTGATTATTTCAGGGCTAAGCAGCTGGGAACAAACAAGCAGCCTCCTCCTACAACACTGCATTTGCTGGAGAAACTTGGGTGAATTATACAGGTATAAATAGTACACCAGGCTGACCATTGATGTTGTTAACCCTTCTGGAGATTCCTACAAATCTGGATCTATTTCCTCAGCAGCCTAGGGAGGGTAAGCTCTGTAGATGGGACAGGCTATGCAGGAAAGGCAGGCTCTGTTGAGAGAGCAGGCTTTCTAGTGGGGGTAGGCTCTGCGGGAAGTGCAGGCCCTGGATCTTGGAACTCTTGTTCTCAATTCTCTGTGTGAGCCAAACTCCAGGATATCTAAGCTGCATAATGTATTGAGAAAGAATGGCACAAAATGACATGTATTTCTATTTTTTTATTACTACATATCCTAAAAGAACTTTCTGGAACTGTAGGAAAGGTGGGTGTGGTGGTACAGTCCATCTGTATTATCCCAGCATTCAAGAGGCTTAATCTAGTGGATCACCAGCACAAGGCCAGCCTGGGCTACTAAGCGAGACCCTAGAAACCAAAATGAAACATTAACTTTATTGTATAAGGATCTTCCTGAAGACTTTCTCAAAGTGATGGGTAGTTTCCACAACAGGTCCATGAGAAGGGACCAAAGTACCTGTGAAAATTCAAGCCCCAGAACTGAGGTTTCCCGTCTCCTGTATTCATAGATATGGAAACTGATGGTGTGTGAAGTAACTACAGCTTCAAAGGGCTCCTCTATTTCCCTTTCTATACTCTCTTCACCCACTTAGTTTTACTCTGCTAATTGGTGCAGGATAGCCAGTCTTCTAATTTTATTGTCCTAATGGATTTAGAGGCTGTCACATCCAAAACCAAAAACAAACAAACCAACAAAAATTTGGGACAAATGGCCAGCTCTGGTACCTATTAGCATACCAAAGGACATTGTTGCAAGAGGCACGCGGGGGGGGGGGGGGGGGGGGGGGGGGGGGGGGAGGTGGAGGGGGCCTGCTTTTCGTCCCGGCGGCCACCCAGCTCCCGCCGCCCAGTGCCTGGCTAGCTTATACCCGAAATAATTACACGGAAACTGTATTCATTGAAATACTGCCTGGCCCATTAGCTCTAGCCTCTTATTGGCTAACTCTCACATATTTGTTTAACCCATTTCTAATAATCTGTGTGTCACCACGAGTCGTGGCTTACCGGGAAAGATTCAGCGTGTGTGTCCTGGGAGCTTCATGGCAGTGGCTCTCTCTAACTCTGTCCCCTTCCCAGCATTCTGTTCTCTTTATCCTGTCTAAGTCCTGCCCTATCAGAAGGCCAAGGCAGTTTCTTTATTAACCAATAAAAACAACCCAAATACAGAAGGACCCCCCCCCTACATGTACCATTGCAAATATCTGTTACAAAAGAGTTCATCCTGTCTCTTTAACTGGGCCCACATCTTACACTAAACTTCTCCAGCTCATAGGCTTCCCTTCCCCCAGTTTCTGATTCTAGTATAACCTGACACTTCTGCTATGCACTTGTTGCTCTCTCTCTTTTGTCTTCCTTCTCTCCACCCCCTGGGCCAAGTCTATTCTGCTGGTTGTGTTCAGAGTATGACTTTCTCTCCCTTCCCTTGACTTTTATATACATTGGGAACCTTTCTTTTAACCAAACCTTGGAGCAGCCCTGTTCTCACTTTATGTATCTGGTACTGAAACCTGGGATGGGGCATAAGTGGACCTCTTTCTAAGGGACCCAGTCTCCTAACTGAACCTAGTTGCTGATTTGACTCTCCTCTGATATATGTGTGATATTGTAAGATACACACACACATATATCTTAGAAACACACACACACATATATATCTTACAACACACACACACACACACACACACACACACACACACACACACACACACACATATATATATATATATATATATATATATATATATGTTGTAAGTCATGGCTTCCCTTCACCTGCTATGCTTCTCCACCGTTAATCTGGGAATCTGAATTAGCTTAGGAGCTTGCTAAGTCATCTTGGGTGCCTGTTTCTCCCTACACTTGCTCTCTCTTCTACTGGGTGTGAGCCCAAAGCTGCCTGTTTTGTCTATTACTATAAAAGCCACACCCACAAGTATGTTAGGATACTCCTTTTACTCTCCTGGCCCCCATCATATGGAAAAGGGATGTCTCTCCTCTATGATTTGGGACATTTCTCTCTGACAGGTCTCTCAGTCCGCTTGGAGATGCTCTGGATTTGGAAAAATCTCGTCATGAGGACATCCTTCTCTCTCCTACTCTTTTCCTCCTTTTTCTTCTCCACACATGTTTTCAACCCATTTCTAGAACTTCCTTTCCTCCCCATAAGAGTTGCCTAATCTGTCTCTTCCTGACACCCTCCTGGGACTCTAAGTCCTACAGTTTCCTTGTGTCCTTCTGGACCTATATGATATTGGAATCCTCACTCAGAAGTTCTTTTTGCTACCCTTATTCTCCTCAGTGTCAGAGATTTCATTAAAGCCTCACTATCTTACTGTTGATAGAGGTTTCTGTACTGCCTGATTCAGCAGTGGTTCAGCCCCAAAGAAACACACAGAGGTCTACATTAATTATAAACTGGTTGGTCTATTAGCTCAGGCTTCTTATTAACTCTTAACATCCTACATTAACCCATAATTCCTGTCTGTGTCAGCCACATGGCTTGGTACCTTTTATCAGTCAGACATTCTCATCTTGCTTCCTCTGTACCTGGGTTATGACTGCAGATTGAGTCTTTCCTCTTCCCAGACTTCTCCTGTTTCCGTCACCCCACCTCTACTTCCCGCCTGGTTGCCCTGCCAGTACTTCCTGCCTGGCTACTGACCAATCAGCATTTTGTTAAAATAATACAAGTGACAGGATACAAGACCATTGTCCCACAGCATCTAACTACAAATGGCTTGGCCTTTGTACAGCTCAATGGCCACAGATGTCACACCCAATTTTCAAATTCTCACAGATTATAACAACTTCTGACACCAAACAACTGGGGGTGGAGGATCTTCCCCTTGCTCATAACACCATATGGCAGATGAGGGTCTGGGTCACATCTCTTGAGTGCTGCAGCTGCTGAGAGGCAGGTGAAATTCTTTTGCTCTCATGACCTCAAGATGAGCTCTCCCACCTGCCTCATGTGGTGAGGGGTGGGATGGAAGGATGTCTCCTCCTTGCTCATGACACCATATGGCAAGTGAGGCACAGGCCAGATTCCCCAAGCTCACATCTCATGGTTGGCTCACCCGAACTCCTGCCAACAGGGCCAGCTTCACTGTGTTGCCCAGGTGAGGTACAGGGCCTGTTCTCCCTAGTGCTGCAGTTGGGAAGAGGAAAAAATCTTTAGACTATTGTGTAAAGTCTTTATCTCAGAATTTGTATATCCATTAGATATGGTTTAAAAATCTCTATAAAATCTGTAACAAAAAGCTTAAAACTTGTAACAAAAAACTGATAATTAAGAAAATCAATACATAGGTAATAGTAATTTACAACAGAACACTGTATCTATAACTTGTGGTCAACTCTTGCTTTGTTCATTTCTTTGTTTGTTTTTGTGTCTGTCATTTTTTAAGACAGAGTTTCTCTGTGAAGCTTTGGCTATCCTAAAACTTGTTCTGTAGAAGAGGCTAGTGTTAAACTCAGAGATCTGCCTGCCTCTGCGTCCTAAGTGCTGGGATTAAAGGTATATGCCATGACTTCCCTGCTGAACTCAATTTTTGTTTAGGAAAACAGATTTTTTTTTTAAAAAATAGCAACATGTGGCTTGCCTCCATATTGACTGATAACCTCAACAAGATGGAAAGAAAACGCATGTGGCTGTCAGTCATCTTTACTAGATTAAAGATGTTACTTCCCCATCATCTTGGTTAAGATAGTTGTTTTCTATAAACAAAATAAGGCAGCACTCCTAAAAGTTCTTAGTTCTTCTGAGCCCTCTGCTTATTACTGTGTCTTCTTTTTAGATTAAGGAGACAACAGAGGTCTCTAAAATATTTTGGATTAGGATGAATTTTTGTATGATGATAAATTGCTAAGATTATAAGGATTTACTCTGATTAACAAAAAGTGACTTAGAGATGTATGTATTACCACTTACATCTCTGCACACTATGTTCAACACTAGGCTTCTAGAAAATTTTGATAAGAAATAATGTTGCTCAGATCTCCAAACATTTGGGAAGTGGAGGCCAGTTTAGGAGTTCAAGGCCAGCCTCATTCACATAGTAATTCAAGTCCAGGCTGGCTATCTGACTGCTGCAGAGGTATGTGGGAGGAAGAAGGATAAGAAAAAAAGAAGGGGAGGAGGTGGAAGAGAAAAGAGAATGAATGAATTTTTAAAAAAGAAGGTTGAAAACCATTTTCTTCACAAAAAGGTGGTGTACTTAAAAATATCCGGTTATATAATCTTTCAGAGAAGTCTTTTCATGATAGCTATTTTTTTAAAAAAGGCATTTCCCCCTAAACTAGTACTTTAGAAACCTGCACATATATCAGAAAACCCCTAAAATACTTGCTGAAGTTTTACAATGTCTTTTCCCCAGAGGTTCTGATTCAATAAGCTTAGGCTTAGCTAGAGAAAGTACATATCAAGCAAATACTGACTACATCTTAACTTTAGAAGCCATCTTATTACAGGATTATAAGTTCATCTCTGCTTTCGGTAAAACCTATGTTTGATCATGTCTCAATCCATTTTCTGGTATTTGACATGTTCTACACCCTATGGCAATAAGTTTGACTACTTTGGATAATGGTCTTTACTCTTGTTCAGTGGGATTAATAATACTAGGTAAGATTAATGTCACTGTGCTTTCTTTTTATTATATAAGTTTTCCTTTAAAAATTATATATATATTTTCATTGTATTCTTTCCTCTTTCCCAACTTCTCTCAGACCACCTCCCCAATATTCTTTCTTTCTCTAAAAAGTTCAAAAAACCCACCAAACAAAACAAAATACCCCTTAAAGTACAATGAAACAAAATCCTAAAAAAAAAAAATTTAAAAAATGGTGTTCATTTTATTTTGGCCAAGGTCTCCTGGGCACGCGACCTATCCTGGCATGTAGTGCAGGGCAAGAGGGGCCAAGGCAAAACACCCTAACTAGGACTAGGGCTTGAAATCCCACCAATGCCTGAGCTTTCCCCAGAGTTAGACAGCAGAATCCCACCAAAATCTGAAAAAAATCCCATGAATCCTTGAGTTTGCCCCAGAATCTGGCTACAAAAACCTACTAAGTCACCCTGGAAAAGCTCCACCAGCAAGAAACCCTGGATTAGCTCTGTATGCTGCTATGTATGTTTGTTGTTGCTTCTCACCCTAGAGGCAGTCAACCACCTAGATTTTTTCTTCCCAATAAATCTCTTGGGTGAGATTTTTTTGTATGGTGTGACACATTCACTGGAATGAAGCCCAGCTGTAACAGCTCTTTCTGAAGCCAGAACAGAGCAGAGCTGTAACACTTTCACTGGGGAAAACTTCCCTTAGCAGAGCAGAGTTGTTTCACTTCTGGGGGGACCTAGACGGATCTGAGATACTTTCCTGGTCCTAGGCAGAGCTGTAACACTTCTCAGGAGTTAACATACCAGAGCTGTAACACTTTCACATGGGAAAACTCTCCCCTAGTAGAACAGAGTTGTTTCACTTGCATTGGGAAACCTTTCTGTAGAATAGAGCTGTAAGGTCCTATGCTTACAATGACTTTGTGGTATTCTTTGGCTTGCAATTGCCAAGATATCTTTCCATCCAAGCTCCAATGCTTACATATAGTGTAACTCCATTGAAAAGTATTGATTTTTTTTTCTTTTCCAGCAGGTATCAAGAAGAAAATAGCATCTTGGTTAGGGGACTTTGTTCCCACTTCCCCTCCCCCATGCTGGGATTTTGTCTGGCTTGAATTTATTCAGGTGTCTTAGTTACACCATTGTGAGGAGACACCATGACCTAGGCAACTTATAAGAAAAAGAATTTAATTGGGCCTTGATTACAATTTATAAGGTTCATACATTATCATCATGGTAGGAAGTATGGTGGCAGGCAAGTATGGTACTGCAGACGGAGCTGAAAACTCACATCTTTTCTGAAAGTTTCAGAGAGAGAGAGAGAGAGAGAGAGAGAGAGAGAGAGAGAGAAAGAGACTGGGGGACTGGGCCTGAAATGGGCTTTTGAAACATTAAAGCCTACTCCTAATGACACACTTCCTCCAAAAAGGCAATACCTCTTATCCTTATCAAACAGTTCCACTAACTGGTAACTAAGCATTCAAATATATGAGCATATGGATGCCATTCTCATTCAAAGAACCATAGCAGATTTTGTATGTGCTGCCACAGTCTCTGTGAATTCATATGTGCAACAGTCCTGTTGTGTCTGGAAAATGCTGTTTTCTTGGAGTCAGACACTACATCTAGTGCTACAATCTTCCTGACTCCTCATCTGAGTAAGTCCCTGAACCTTGAGGGAAGGGGTTGATAAAGACATTCATTTAGGGCTGAGTGTTCTAAGGCCTCTCATTCTCTGTAGATTGTCCAGTTGTGGGTCTCTGTGTAACAGTTGATCAATCAATACAATGTATTGCTCCATTGGTAGGCATCAGGTAGCCTGAAAGAAGAGACTGAGATGACTGCTAAGTTGTCTTCTATCTCTAAAGATACTTGATGTTTCTTTGATACTGTGCTATATACACTGACCTTTCAAAGGAAATAAGGAAGACCTTAAAGTTCTAAACAAATATTATTACACAATAATGACCTCTGCTGGTTGGTGAGATGCTATACTAATAATCAAGTATTCTTGGTGCAGGACACTTGTCCTAGAAAAGAGATATCAGTGACCACTCTGTTCACCGAGACATGCCTCTTGCCCATACACATATTATCTAGAGTGGGAAACTGAAGCTTGGAATGTCGACTATCTAAGTCCAAACAAAGAATCACTCATAACTGAAGAACCTGAGGAGACCACTCACCTCCTCTTCATTTTTAAGGCATTCCTATCCCAAATGGTCTCATCTTCCCAAGTATGAGTGACACCCATGCCTGTCAATAGATTCTTGTTTCTTTTTCTGAATTACTAGCATGAAATCTATTCTTGAATGCCAAACACAGCAAGTTCCTGACTTGAGTCTGAAGTGTTGGATCTATTGACACTTTCTCTGTGCCCTATGATTTTGTCTTTTCTTTTTGGGTAGAAAGTGAAGCTGAACTGTTAGCTTGGGTAGCTTGATAGATTCTAAGAAGAATAATAGCAGTTAAGGATATCTGTCTCATTTTACAAACCAGGGCATTAAGACAAAAAAAAGGTAATTACCTAGATTGTCCATATTGACACACCTATTCACTCTGTCCTGAATTCAAGCAGCTTTATGTCAAGTAGGAAAACCAAGACTACAGTATAAAACTAAATTGTCCAAGTATGTCTGATTGGCCTGTAGCTCCAATACCAGGACACTAGTGCTATGACATTCTCAAGATCAAATTAACAATGTGTGATGCTGGAAGCTGAATCAAAAGTTTGGAACTGTGAACTTTGAAAGAAGGTGGAGTATCTCAGTGGAAAAATAATGAAAAAAGACCTAGGGTAGTTTTGTTGGGCCAGATCAGAGAATCCTTGCACCTTAGTGGTAGGTAGAGTTGAGTCTTTGGAGTGTTGCAAAGGGAGCACGGGCTGTGTTCCCAGCACCCGGCTCCCAGCGGCCCAGTGCAGGGCCCCTTGTTCCATCCTGCCCAGGTAGCTTAACTGCCAAAATAATTACACAGAAACTATTCATTTAAACTCTGCCTGGCTCATTAATTCTAGCCTCTTCTTGGCCAACTCTTACATCTTGATTCAGCCCATTTCTAATAATCTGTATTCACCATGAGGATGTGGCTTACTGGCATGAGTCTAACCAGTCTCCATCTTGGGCCGGAGAAGCATGGCATCTGCCACACTGCCTTCTCTCCCCCAGCATTCTGTTCTGTCTACTATGCCCACCTAAGGGCTGCCCTATCAAAAGGCCAAGGCAGTCTCTTTATTTAACCAATGAAAGCAACAGAAATATAGAAGGCCCTCCTACACCTTTGGAGTAGAGACTAACTGGAATTTCAGAACTGATAAGACAAAAAATTAACTGTGGCTTTTTAAATACTGAAACAGTACCAACCTGATGCTTCATTCCAGCTTGCCTTTTGAAAGCAGGTATTTGAAGGCCCCCATGGTGTTGCACTTATGGTACTGGTGAACAGGAGGTGTTCTAAGACAGTTTTGGCAACATTGAGTTCTAAGGATGACCTTCTAGCCACCTGCCTCTGTTTGACACAAAGTAAGGTATAGGGGAGAGGTATAGTAGATGTGGTAAGTTCATTCATTTCTAAGTCTTCTAATGTCTCCATGTCTTAGACATTGTAATAGCATTATGAGCTGGTCTCTGAGATTGATTGGCCATTTCCTTCAGTGAAATTACAGCAGTTGAGATTACCTGCATAGATGCTCATAACATGGGGCCCATTAACTCTTGGACGTAGCTCAAAATATGCCTTAAAAAAAGGCACTCCTGGTAAAAAAATAATTTCAGATATGCATACAATAAAAAAATCCAGATGGAAAAGACCTCTAAATGAGTCACAGTGTTGGAAAAAATGCACATAGGCTTGGGAGAGAAAAGTAAAAGAGTATAGAGAGTTACAAAAAAGAAGAAAAGTGTTTAGAAAATAAAACAAAGTTTTTAAAGAGACAGAATACAGTCAGCCATAGATTAAAGGAGTAAAGAAAAAAAGCCACATAAAGATGAAAAATACACAGAAAGTCTGAATTATGTATATTATTGTGTGTTCTTTGAACTTTTGACTGTGAATGAGCTAAGTACAGAGAGACATTTCATTGTATGCACTGCTAAACTAAACTAACATATATATTTTAAAGGTATCTTGACTTCAAAATTTGGGTCTAAGTATGTGTTGCTTTGGAAAAGAGGTTCTGCTTTTGTTTCCACAGAGAATGAGAACTTGTGGATTACTTCAAGGTAAAAGTGATTTGATGGACCCAGATCCCCTGAAAGGTCTCTGTGAACCTCCCAAAAGACAATACTTCACCTAACAAAAAGCAGGAAGCATTTTGGAGAGAATTACACAAATTCCTTAAATGATTATTTATAAATGATTTTTTTACATTTAAAGGGAGATATGCAATAGAGATGAATATTTTGCATTGGTATGGATCTTGGTCTATTGATACAAATTTAAGGTCAATTTTTTATATGTATATTTCTGCTCTTGATTAAGGTATTGCATTTGTGCAGCTCATTTAAAATGTAATGTATAATTAAGAAATACAGGTTAAGAGGTAGTCATCTATAATAGTCAAGATTGCAGCCATGTTAGTTGGGTTTTCTAGATATACAGAGATGTATTGAAGATTGATTCTTCAAATCTTTCAAGGAATATGTCATTTAAAATGATTAAGATAGGACTTTTCATGACAATGAGGCACATCTGCTCCTGGCAGCACTAATCTACTTCAAGAGGATGATGGACTTTGAAGACATTCTTTATGGTATTTGCTTGCCATTTGCTCTTCCCTGGACTTCCTGTTATTATGCTGTATGAACTGGACATGTAGGGCCCACAGAAAAATGACTGCTGAACTTGACTAAAGGTGAGACTGTCCTTCGGGGTTCTTGCCTCATTACAGAGTCTGCCAGACATTTTGCAGGACACAGAAGAAAGTGACTGACAAACTGCCAATAGAGGAGAAACAGTCTTTCAATTTTCCTGCTTCATGGAAAAGTCTGCCAGATACTAAGGGCCTGTAGGCTCAATATGGTACCCTAATGTTACAGAAGAACTTTGGGTGAGTGTCAAGGGAGAGAGATGCCTCTGTCAATTATAGAATTTTGGAAGTTGCTTACAATGCACTTTCTGTTAACTTAAGTAATATTATATCATTCTGTGGTCTTTGATGGAGTTGAAGAACAGATAGTTATAGTTTTCCTTAGTTATGTTAAAAGATAAAGTACATTTAAATATTGTTGAACACTAATTCTTGCTTGATAACTTTTTTGTATGCAACCTTGCTATGTTAAAATTAAAACCTTCCTTTTTATTTAGACAGAAAGGGGGAGCTGATATCGGATTCCCCTTTGTATGATAGGAATATGTTTTAATGCCATTGGTTATTAAAGAAGCTACTTTAGTCAATGGCTAAACAGATTATAGCCAGGCTGGAAGAGATATATAGAGAGATAGCCAGAGTCAGAGAAAAGTGATGTAACCACCTCAGGAGATAGATGCTGGATGATGAATAGAACATTACTAGTAGGCCACAACCACATTGTGATACACAGATTAATAAAAATGGGATAATTTAAGATGTAAGAGCTAGCTAGAAATACACTAGAGTCATTGGCCAAGCAGTGTTACAAATTAATATAGTTTCAGTGTGCTTCTTTTGGGTCTGGGCAGCCAGGAACCAAATGAACAACCTCCACCAACAAGTTTGGTCATACCTGAGCAATAAATAACAAAGACCATCAATGATGGAACACACAGTCATAGACTTACTGTATGAACTAGAATAAAGGAGGTACATAATGTGCATTGGAAGTGTGCACTTTAAGTCAACAATCACTCACTGGAACATTGGAGGTGATGGCATGGTATTATTTAATTAGAAAGGAATACTGGCTGCTCGAATAAGAATAAAACTATATTGGGAGGTAAATGTGGAAGGAGTATTGACAACAGATTGTTAATAAACTAGTCCATATAAGGAATGGTGGTTTAGATTGTGTTATAACAGTAATGATGTAGATAATTAGGGAAATTTGTGGTATATTTGGAAAGGAGAACTAAGAGAAGGGATAAGATATATGTGATATAAGGGAAAGAGAATGAAGGAAAACTGACCACAATTTTTAAAACACTCTTTACTAAAATAGGGAAAATCTAGAGTAAGCATGTTGAGGACGAAAGAGATGGAGCTGTGAGACTTGGGTTAAATTTTTATAATATTTGGAGATATTATGGTATTGGGAGTTCAATAAAATGAATTAAAATGATCAGCAAAGATGATATTAACTGTTATAAGCAAATGTGATCAAGTATGACAGGAATTCTTAATTCACTTGACCTATTTTATTAACAATCTCTTGTCAAAACTCTTTCAAAATTTGCCTAAGTATTCATCAGAGTTCTCTAGAAGAACAGAACATATAGAACGATACAGAAGATATTATTAAATATTATGTACAATATATACATAATTATATATATTAGAATGTCTCACAGACTGTTCCACCTAGTCCAAGAATGGTTATTTTCCAGTAAGAGGTCTAAGAACACAGTAGTTGTTTAATCAATGAGTCTGGATGTTTTAACAGGTCTTCAGTATATGCCAAAATCTTAAGGGTGTAGGCTGTAACACCAGTGAAGGAATGGACTTACCAGCAAAAGTAAACAGGCAGAGAAGGAAAGAGTACTTTCTACATACCCTTTATATTAGCTGACACCAAGTGCAGCCCAGTTTAAAAATGGATCTTCCCACTTCAAAAGATCCAGATTAAAAGCAGGTCGTCTCACATCAAATAATTTAATTTAGAAAAAAATTCCTCCATAGGTGTACACAGCCACTTGGGTTTTAATTAATTTCATATGTAGTCAACTTGATAATCAAGAATATCCATCAAATAATGAATAGTAATGTTTACTTCATGGGATATTTGACAATGTCCAAAGAGATTTTGGCTGTGAGGGTGAAGGTACCACTATTATCTAGAGAATAGGGAAGACAGATGCTAAAAAGAAATCCCACGGCCTTTTCCTCTGTGGGTCCTTGGAACATCAGGACTCTTTCTTCCTGTGCTGAGATCGGTGGTGCAGACTGGTAAGGTTGTGCTCAGCTGGTGGTAAGGTCCCCGAGTGAGCCTGGGGCAGAAGGCCTCTTTGTTCCACACGACCCTGCGCCCCCCACCACCACACAAGTTTGCCCTTTCCTCTGTGGGTCCTTGGAACACCAAGACTCTCTCTTCCTGTGCTGAGATCGGAGGTGCAGACTGGTAAGGTTGTGCCCCCCACCGCGCAAGTTTGACCTTTCCTCTGTGGGTCCTAGGACCACCAGGAATCTATCTTCCTGTGCTGAGATGGGAGAACCAGACGGATCGGAGGTACAGACAGGACTTCCTCTTCCTGCACTGAGATGAGCTATCCAGAGGGGTGAGTGTGTGGAAGCCTTCCTGGGAGGTCCCCATCCACTGAGACTCCCCTGACTGCAATCAAAGGAAGAGATGAGCAGGCGCCAATCCAAGAATTCCTCCAACAACCTGAAAAGAAACATGATAACACCAGAAACAAGCGAGTATGCAACAGGAAAACCTGAGCAACCTAACACAGAAGAAATAGAAGAAATCGACTTTAAACGTAACATTATGAAAGTGACAGAGACCTTTAAAGAAGAGGTGAAAAACTCCTTTGAAGAAAGGGATGAGAAAACTAACAAAAAGTTAGAAGAAATGAATAAATTCCTCAAAGATACCCTAGGAGACCAAGAAAAAACAACTAAACAGGTAATGGAAACAGTTCAAGACTTAAAAACTGAAATGGAGGCAATGAAGAAAACACAAACCAGGGGCTGGAGAGATGGCACAGTGGTTAAGAGCAGTGCCTGCTCTTCCAAAGGTCCTAAGTTCAATTCCCGGCAACCACATGGTGGCTCACAGCCATCTGTAATGAGGTCTGCTGCCCTCTTCTGACCTGGAGACATACACACAGACAAATATTGTATACAAAATAAATAAATATTAATAAAAAAAGAAAACACAAACCGAGGGAAGGGTGGACATGGAAAATCTGGGTGAACAAGCAGGAACTGCAGAGACGAGTATAACCAACAGAATGCAAGAGATAGAAGAAAGAATCTCAGACGCTGAAGATACTATAGAAAAAATAGATTCATTGATCAAAGAAAACAACAAATCCAACAAATTCTTAACACAAAACAGCCAGGAAATCTGGGACACCATAAAAAGACCAAACCTAAGAATAATAGGGGTAGAAAAAGGAGAAGAAGCATAGCTCAAAGGCCCAGAAAATATATTCAACAAATTATAGAAGAAAACTTTCCCAACCTAAAGATGGATATGCCAATGAAGGTACAAGAAGCATACAGAACACCAAATAGACTGGATCAAAAAAAGACATCCCCTTGCCATATAATAATCAAAACATAAAACATACAGAATAAAGAAAGAATACTAAGAGCTGCAAAGGAAAAAGGCAAAGCAATGTATAAAGGTAAACCTATCAGAATTACACCTGACTTCTCTATGGAAACCATGAAAGCCAGAAGGTCTTGGATAGATGTGCTGCAGATACTAAGAGATCATGGATGCAAGCCCAGACTACTATACCCAGCAAAGCTTTCATTCACCATCAATGGAGAAAACAAGATATTCCAGTATAAAAAAATATTTAAGCAATACATAGCGACAAACCCAGCCTTACAGAAAGTATGAGAAGGAAAACCAAAACTAAAGAAAGCAAACAACACCCATAAAAACACAGACATCTAACAGCACTCCACTGGCACAACTCAAAGAAGGGAAACACACAAACTCTACAACCCTAAAAAAATAACCGCAGTAAATAACTCTGGTCATTAATATCGCTTAATATCAATGGACTCAATTCACCTATAAAAAGGCACAGGTTAAGAGAATGGATACAAAAACAGGATCTGACATTCTGGTGTTTACAAGAAACACAACTCAACCAGAAAGACAGACATTATCTCAGAGTATAGGGTTGGGAAAAGGTTTTTCAATCAAACGGCCGAAAGAAACAAGTGGGTGTGGCTATACTAATATCGAACAAAATCGACTTCAACCTAAAATCAATCAGAAGAGATGGAGAAAGACATTTTATACTCTTAACAGGAATAATCCATCAGGATGAAGTCTCAATCCTGAATATATTTGCCCCTAATATAAAAGCATCCACATAGGTAAAGGAAACATTACTAGAACTCAAAGCACACATCAAAACCCACACACTAATAGTAGGAGACTTCAACACTCCTCTCTCACCAATGGACAGGTCAACCAGACAGAAACTTAACAGAGAAATAAGAGAACTAACAGATGTAATGAATCAAATGGACTTAATAGACATCTATAGAACATTCCACCCAAACAGGAAAGAATATACCTTCTTCTCAGCATCTCATGGAACCTTCTCAAAAATTGATCACATACTCGGTAAGAAAGCAAACATCCACAGATACAAAAGAATTGGAGTTACCACCTGTGTCTTATCAGATCATCATGGAGTAAAGTTAGAATTTAAGAACAATTCCACACCCAGAAAGCCTACAAACTCATGGAACCTGAACAGTCAACTACTGAACCACTCCTGGGTCAAGGAAGAAATAAAGAAAGAAATTAAAGTCTTCCTTGAATTCAATGAAAATATCGACACAACATACCCCAACCTATGGGACACTATGAAAGCAGTGCTAAGAGGAAAGTTCATAGCA
>PVIU01010272.1:7790-71183 GCA_004026605.1 Ondatra zibethicus
GTCTGAGGTGACACTACCTGGCCCAGTCTGGTATGTCTGAGGTGACACTACCTGGCCCAGTCTGGTATGTCTGAGGTGACACTACCTGGCCCAGTCTGGTATGTCTGAGGTGACACTACCTGGCCCAGTCTGGTATGTCTGAGGTGACACTGTGCATTTGGTTCTGGGAGTGCCAGAAAATTATCACATACACTCAGCTTCAATTGACAGAATGAAGGACAGTGGTGGGGTTGCACTGAAAGAGTTCCTCATATTCTATCTCCAGACAGTCACCCTCTATCTTCCTCTACTACTACAGCTCATCAAACCGGCCAAGGAGGAAGACAGTGTCCAGATTTTTGGCATCAGGTTTCCAAAGCAGAATATAGAAAAAGAAATGGAGTTAGGCCTAAGAGACAAAAGGTTAAAAATGAGCATAGTCCAAGTTTTGGGTCACGCACCAGCCATCTACAGCCTTGCACACGCACTTGAATGTTCTCTGTGCAACGATAACAAATGCAGGCAACCACTCCTCTTATGGCAGTTGATTTCATCCTAGCATCTCCCCACCAAAAGGAGAAATGCAGCTGCTTTAGTCTATTTAAATATTTCCTTCACGTCTTTTCCCCGGGTGACATAGTGTCTATCTCTAGGCTAGGTACTAGTCCTTAATTTAGTTCCCAGTGATCTATGGTACAATGACTAAATTGCAAAATTAATCACTATTAGTAATTCTTTCAAAACTATTGGGAAAAGAGGAAAATACACTTATTAATATATTTTAATATGTAGTATATTGGTGACTACATATACCCTAACTGATATATAACAAAGTAAACATGATAATATCCTATCGAACAGCATAACATACTATATCTATAATAAGGAAGTAATAAAGCACACATCCCTTTCTTAGGTTAGGGATATTAATAGCTCTGAAGCAGCTCATACTTTCTTCATGCTGGGCCAGCTGCTCAACTGGCCTAATTCCTTTACCTGGTGGCTGACCCAGATCTTTAACATTAAAATGTCCAGAACTTTAGTGACCATGGCCTCCTTTAATTTTGGTTAGTGTGCAGCAAGCTTTGCTACTGAAAGAATATGAACTCCACCCATTCCTTCTCACTCCCACCTTGCAGCCGTGATTCCTTTTGGCAAACAGGATTAATGCCTCAAGTCAATAGAGTGACCCTTGCCTTGGTTGCTGACTCAATCAGTGACAAGAGGAGCTCAAAACGGCAAGCTGGGAGTCTTGGTTTTCAGTTCAGTGGAGTCATCATCTTGCTCTTTGGTGGTTGTAAGACTCCAGACCTGCAAAATTCAAAATAGGGAGATGAGGCATCAACTAATATGGATAGGAACCCCCCTACTTCTATCCCCGGGTGATTCCCAAACTTGTTTATTCTGGCTATGGAAGAAACAGTACTATCGTGGGTACAGAATCAAAGTATATAAGATAACACTTAGGATATTGTCTTATAGCCGGTGTATAGCCAAATCATTGGTAGGTCATTGTACTATTTGGTCACACTAATAACATTTGGGTGATGAAGTAGTTGGTGTTAGGTCCTACTGGAAATACAAGGTTAGGTTTATTAACTTGCTGTGTCAAAAGAGAATTACATGTTGCCGAATGATAGGCTGTCCCACAATAAATGAATCAATGAAGAGCATGTAGATTGAGGAATATGAATTAGTCTGACTAGAGGTTGGTCTTGCCACTATGGGACTGACAACACTTTTAAACAAACTACGGGTATAGTCTCTAGTCTTATCTCCAGCCCAGGGTCCAGCAGAGTTGTCATTGAATCTCTCAGTGTCTTCTCCTGGAACCCATGTGTCCAAATGCACTGTGTTGACAGAACATGTGCTTACCTTATTTGCCTTGCATGTCGCAGTCTCTGCGTTGGGAGTCTCGGTACAGTGTTGCGGATTATGACATTTGCTGGACTTTCCTGATTCCTCACCACAGGCCCCAGCAGGGTAGCCTTTGTTGTTGTTAGTTTTACTTCTTTAGACACCCTCCCTGAGGGCTGGACTCTTGGGTCGGTTGGATATGGCTTCTCTTATCTGCTCTGCTCTTTGAGGGGCCGTACTTGTGAAGTGAGGTTTTCTGTGGTAGCGGTTTCATCTCTTTAGTCAACGGGTCTTCTTGTTCTCTCCATTGAATCTTCACCTGTTGAAGTATGTGGCATGTCAGCAGCTGTGTGGCAACGATACAACTTTGGAGATCACACATTCGGCTTCCCCCACAGGGATTACTATAAACATTTACAAGGTACTTTAAAGCAAAATACTAGACTTCAAATCTGTGCCATCAAGAAGAGTCTCCTCCTCTGAACATTTTAGATCAGCAAGTAGCTTTCTTATTAATTCAGACATGGATTACTCAACTATGCCAATCTTTGCATCGTCAGCTCCTCATCTAGTGACTGTCAGGGGTACTGATCTTCAAGACCAGGGTTGCTTGTGAACAATTCAGAACCTTAAACCAACTGAGAAGAAAGAAAATAACCAAGAGAGAGAGAATTGATTTACAGAGAAGTGGGAGGCAGTGAGAGTCTTGGGACATCTGGGGCTCTTTCCCTGACTGTCCCGGTTGGGACTGTGTGCTTGAACACTAGAAGATACTGAGCTTCAAGGCAAAGTGTCAATGCCACCTGCACTGCAAGCCTGGCATGCTGCACTTCTCCTCTGTGGAGGCTGACTTTGAGTTTGTAGCTTTTCAAGTCACTTGGAAAACGGGTCAAAGAAGCGCTCACAAATGTAGTGTCCTGTTCTCCTTAAATCTGGGAAGCCCAGAAGGCTTGCCATTGCAGGAGTAAAGCCAATCTAGTTGTTAGCCTTTTTGAATCTTAACACCTCTAGAAAGACACCAGAGATGGACTTTATGTAAGCATGCCAGGGTGCTTGAGTGTATTATTGCCTTTTAGTTCTGGTTTAATGAGTGCATCAAAAATAATTGCTCCTAGCACGTGCTAATTGTAGAGCGTCCTTCGTGAGGGTCCCCTCACTTAACCCTGATCACGTGAGAAGAAAATGTGGTGGAGAAGTTCATGTTCATCTTTCAAGAGCCATCCTTGACTACCTCTGTAGACAGAGATTCAGAACCTACAACCTTAAACCAGTGCCTTTGCTAATGTTTAGCGAGACTTTGCGACTTTCTGGAGTTGAGTCTGAAACGACACTGGAATCATGCTGGAATTACCTAAGGATTTAGTGAAAATTTAGGCTTTTGGGTTTTGTGCCAAACTTTCCAAATTGGTATGTCTTACTGTACTCTTCAATTTCATAATTGAAGAGATTGTTATTAAAATTGGAAGAATACTGTTCTACCTAAATTCATTACTTTTAAAGTTCCACTGTGTACTAACTGGTTTTGTGTGTCAACTTGACACAAACTAAAAATCATCAGAGAAATGCACCTCAGTTGAGGGAATATGTCCTTTAGATCCAGCTGTAAGGCATTTTCTCATTTAGTAATCAATGGGGGAGGGCCAGCCACGTGGTGGGTGGTGCCATCCCTTGGCTGCTAGTCATGGGTTTTGTAAGATGGTAGTCTGGGCCGGGCAGTAGTGGTACATACCTTTAATCCCAGCACTCGGGAGGCAGAGGCAGGCAGATCTCTGTGAATTCGAGGCCAGCCATGGCCTCTACATCAGCTCCTGCCTCCTGGATCCTGCCTGCCCTGATTGAGTTCCTGTCCTGACTTCCTTCAATGATGAACAGCAATGCTGAAGTGTAATCCTAATAAATCCTTTCCTCTCCGACTTTTTTGGTCATGGTGTTTCATTGCAGCAATAGAAACCCAAACACTGATTATAGTATTTTTTTTTAAAAAATAAATTTCTTAAATTATCTCATGAGCTGCCTAAAGATCTGTATTGTATAAGTTCTTAACAAAATCTTTCCCTTGTTGTAGTTAGTAGTGGCAGCTTAAGCAGACAGCTGCATGGCTAAATATTTAACATGCTATATGATGTTCTTTTGATATGTGAGAACTAGGGTATGAAAAACACCATGGAAGAAGAATGTACAAGAAAGACAATTTAGAATTTGAAGGAATAAGATCGGGGATTGAAGTCCTAAATGGAGCTATCCTTTTAAACATTCCTTTGTGTTCACACAAAAGACTATAGTAAAGATGTCTGATTAAATAAAATGACCATCGTTGGACTTTTTTCATGACTCAATGTACTTGTCTGGATTCTGTTATAAATGGCAGAAAGCCAAATTAAATGAATTTCGAAACAGGTTTTATTCTTGGCCCACAGAACTAATGAGTTGAGTTGGTAGGTTCAGCAGACACTGAAGTGAGACCCCTGGGAAACCACATGCCTCCCCAGCTGTCTCATCCCTGGTGTTCTCTTCATTTGAGACAGACTTTGCCCGTTAGCACAGAAAGAAGCCCACTGACAGCCAACTCCAGGCTCACAGCACACCGGTTTGTCAAGAAGATCCAACGCTTTCTTTATAAATCTGTCAAAAACCCATGGCTCGTTGAGATTCTGCCCATCCTCAATGGTCCCGGCTATCAGAAGGATGCTGAACTTTGTGCGGGTGGGGCACAGTACTGTAATAGAGTCAGCCTCAGAATTCAAATGAGCCTCGGGAGCAGAGAGGCTGGAAGGACTGAAGACTGGGTGAGGTGTAAAACCATAAAACCGCAGCTATAGAGGGCAGTGTGCAACTGGATTACATTTGCCCTGCTTGAACTCTGTTAAGGGAGTCTTCCGAATTCTCTCCTGTACCTCAGTAAGTTGTCTAAATTTATCACTGATTCTCATTCCAACAACTTCCTTCTTTTTCTCCTTTTTTTTTACTGGCTTTTGACCTTTTTCCTCACTCTGGACCCAGAGATGAACCGTAATTGGAACTTGTAGAATATAAATCCTTTGCTTAGTTTTATTTAACCTTTCAGTACAGCTTACTAAGCTTATCTCATCTAAGCCTAGATAGTTAGTCACAGTGCAGAAGACGGCGCTGATTTAGTCAGGACACTGTCACGTGCTGTTTAAACTGTATCTGCCATCTGCTTGGCTGGACTTAAATCTTGTGCTTGCCACTTGCCAGCTATGATTCTGGGCACATTTCAAACTCTTCCATGACTCAGTATCTTCATCCCTCAAGTGAGTTCATTGTATCTCTCTCATGGCATTGCTTCGAAGACGCCTTGAGGGATCAGATCCATGCAGGCATAATACAGTTTCAATGGGTATGGACAAAGTTGTTCTCACACCAAGGCTGGTGAGATATGCTGGTCTCTCCTCTCCAGAAATAAATCCTTCTCCTGCCTTCCTTACGGATCTGCATATCTCCAAAGTGCCCTGGCCCCCAGCATTGTTTTCTTTGACAAGCATCTCTATCACAAAACTCTTCAGCTGGGGTCAGCCATGTCTTTTACCTTCCGGGGCTACTTCAGGTTTAGACAATTCCCTTTGCTAATTACTTCCAGAAGGACAGACTTAGCCTTCTCCATCATGGGACTGAAATTCTTGATGTTTCTGGAAAAGAAATGAAGAAGTTGAGTTCTTGAGCAAAGTTTTGGTGAGGCCAGTTCACGGTAAGGAGAGGACTTGTTCTCTCATACACTAGTCCCTTTAAGGAGTTTACCAACAGGTCTTGGCTGCCTTAGATCTGCGACTGAACAATGGCCTGGACGGTGTGCTATAGGAGCTGCTGAATTTAAAAAAAAAATATTTAGAAAATAATTTGTTACTTTCCTTGTACCCAATGAATTTGTAGAGGAAATGGATAATAACAACTTTAATAATTCTTGTTTGTTGCAGGCCAGCCCCTGCACTGAGTACTTTATGAACCCTAAATCATGTCCCTTTGCTACCCTCATCATTCCCATTTTGCAGAGGAGGAGACTGAAGTCTCAAAGGGCTCAAGTTTTTTGCCTAAGACTGTGCAGTTTTAAATATTGATTTTTGCACATTTGCCAGTGAGTGATTGCTGGGCATGTACTTAGAGGAAAATCAGAAAATACGCTAAAAAATTCAAGTGATGGAGAATTACAATGTCACTTTGTCCTTGCTAATCATTATAATCACACTGCAAGGATCATCATTTTGGAAATTCAGCTGTATTTCAGCTTCCCTTAACGTGGTACCTCCGTGTTTCCTTCACCCATTCTCTTATCTATTTCTTTGCCTACAGATGATTCAATAGACAGTTATCATGTGTCTACTCTCCTGCAAATCACATATGTCTCAGGTAAATAGAAAGCCCTTATAATTAGTCTGTTGTCAAGACATAGATGGTCTCCTGTGAGAATTAAAATATAACGTGCCCTTTATTAAATGTATTTTTTAAAATTCCAGTTGGGAATGATCCTGCCAAGAAAACCTGGGGAAATCTAAGAAGATGCAAGATTCTCCCTAGCATTCCTACTTGAGTTTGGGATGCAGGAGGTAGGAAAGCATTCTTTTTGATTGTCTTCTTTACTCTGCCCAGCATTTTGCCCATATTTGTCCATAATTTACCCTGAAGAAAAAGAGATTCATAAGAAAACTTAAGTTTTAAACCAGCGTTAAACAAATTATGGTTGTTGTCATCGCGAGTGCTACTTATTTCTTATGAGTAAATCAAATTATTTATGTTTTACAATTTGTAAGGAAGATTAGATTGTTTAAATTTCAAGATCTCAGAATACCCACCTTCTGAAGAAGCTGTTTGAGCTTGGTCTCTATGGCTGTGATAAAAGACTGACCACAAGTTACCCGGGGAGAGATGAGCTCACTCCAGCTCACCGCTCTCACATCATGGTCCATCACTAAGGGAATTCAGGGCAGGAATTCAAGCAAGGCAGGGGCCTGGAGGAGGAGCTGAAGCAGAGACCATGTTAGAAACTCAGCCTGTTTTCTAATACAACACAATACCACCTTTCTAGGGGTGACACCACCCACAATTGACTGGGTTCTCCCAGTCAATCAAGTTAATCTTCCTAGGTAATCCCAGTTAATCTTCAATCAAGAAAATGAACCACAGGTTTGCCCACCAGTCAATCTGGTAGGGGCATTTTCTCAGTTGCACTTTCTTCTTCCAAGATTTCTCTGACTTATTTCGTGTTAGCATAAAACTAGCCATCACAGACACCTGTGTATGTATACATGTGATACTTCCATATGCACTCGTGGTTAAAACACACAGCTAGCATGGAGTAGACATGCTATATTCAGCTCTTAGACCATGCTTCCATCCTCCTTGCTGAATGTCAATAACTAATAATGTACTTTTTGATCATCAATAAAAGAGGTCATGAATTTGAGAGAGTCAGGAGGACATGGGAGGAGTTGGGGGAGGGGAAGGAAGGGTGGAAATGATGTAAACCTGAGAGCCGCTCCTCTGGTCCAAGATGCTGAAACTCCACTGAAACCCCAGTGCCTCCAAGCCATAGCCATGGGCTGTCTATGTAAAGGCTTCAGAACTAGGGAGACTTTCCTGCCTCTCTTCCCCTTGGCTCATGTTAGTGGAGGCAGGTGTGGCCAGTGATTGGGGCATCTGCAAATGTAAACTTCTGAATTTCCACAGGGGGCCCAGGGGAGAACAGTTTGGGTCTTTATTCAAGTGTCATTGGCTCTCAGCCCAGTGTATTAGTGTCTCAAATGTGCAGAGCATTTTAAAGATTGTTTTTTCTCTCTCAAGGTTTCTAGAACAGGAAAGACAGAGCGCCTTTTAGTGTTAAAAGATATCTTTAAGTTTCTCATTTCCTGTCTCTGGAGCATTCACCTTCAATATTTCTTTCCTATCAACACGTTTCTAAACAGCTCTCCAATCACATTCCATTTGAAATGGAATTGATTTTGTCTTGAGGTAGCCAACATTAGGAGCTAAGTGCACATTTCCTGTTTAATCATTTCAACTTCATTTCCTTAAAAAAAAATAATGAACACACTGAGTATTTAACTTATTTGGTAAGGAAGGAAAAAAAAAAGAAGAAATGTAGGTTCTTTGGCCAGTAGCCTGAAAACAGCCAATAAGAGCTTAAGAGGCTACAGTATGGGAAACAGTTAAGTATGTATTTAGGAAGAAAAAAAATGAAGAATTCTTAGAATTTCATGAGATAAAAATCTTAGTATATTTATTTCTGGGGGTTAATCTCAAAAGACACTTAATCCAAACCCATCTGAGGGTTAATGGATATCACACACTTGCCATGTGGTCATTTGGATGTATAAGACTTTATAGTTGCAGGTCCAGAAGCTTAGCACATATCAGAGCAGCTTACCCCAAGCCTGCTCACAAGGACACAAGGAGCAATTTATTTATTTTATTTATATTGTGTGTGTGTGTGTGCGAGAGAGGGGAGGGGGATTAGGCTGGACAGCAAATGCCTTTACTCCCTGAGTCATCTTAGTTGTCCACAGACAGGAGCACACACTTTTGTCATACGGACCCCGAGTCTGTTGTGTTAAAGTTTACTCATTTTACTACAGAGATCAATAGGCATCATTAAAAACAAGTTCGAAATTCTATTCTATGGGTCATTTGGTTTTCAGACAGCCTGATGTGTCTAGTTCTGTCAATAGTTCCTGCATCTCAGCTTCGATTAAAATCAAAACCAACAGATTTTAATTTGTCTACGATACTTTAAGACTCTACCACAGAGTCATGACTGCTCCAGCTCCAGTTCCAGCTTGAGCAGAGCAGAGTAAATGACATTCATCTAGGTCACCCTGAGGAATGTTCTATCAAGATAGCCTTTTCAACAACAAAAACATCTGAATCTATAAATTGCTGGAGACTTCACTATGCTATTCTCCAAAGAAGGTAAGCTAGTGGCCAATAATGCGTCATGTAAATTTAATATAATTTAAAACTGCAATGAGATGAGATGCCACATCTCAGAAGAATCAGTGAAATAAGTGCTTGAGAGCATCTGGGGTTACACGTTTGCATGCTATCGATGGGAATGCAAAATGGTGCAGCCTTGCAGTGAAAAGCAATAGAATTTCCTTAAGCTATTTAAACACAAAACCAAAACCCTACCACATGATCCACCGTTTTCATTCTGGGTATATACCCAAAATAATTAAAATGGGAATTTCATTTGGGATGCTTGAATATCTATATCCACAGCAGCTTCATGTAGTTAAAATGTGAAAGCAATCTAAGTGTCCATTGGTGGAAGCGTGGATGAGCAAACACGGTATATTCATACCATGGACTTTTATTCAGTTTTTGAAAGAATAGAAATATGACATTTGCTACAACATATATGACTTTTGAGGAGATTATGTTAAGTGAAATAAGCCCCAGTCCTAGCTACACAAATACTGTGGGAGGTGCTTGAAGTAGTCAAAAGCATAGGGTATAGAATGGGTGGGAGGCAGCAGGAGTTATTGTTTTACTTCAGTAGGTAAAGTCAATTTTATGAGGTGAGAAGAATTCTGGAGATAATAACCATAATGTAATAAAATAATGTAACATATTTACCACCATTTAAGTGTGCACTTACAGTGGTTAAGAGGGTCAACTTTGGCCGGGCGGTGGTGGCGCACGCCTTTAATCCCAGCACTCGGGAGGCAGAGGCAGGCAGATCTCTGTGAGTTTGAGACCAGCCTGGTCTACAAGAGCTAGTTCCAGGACAGTCTCCAAAGCCACAGAGAAACCATGTCTTGAAAAACCAAAAAAAAGAGGGTCAATTTTGTTGTATGCATTTGATATTCAGACAACGGGAAAGGATGTAGCCTTAAATATCATAGACTCCTTTGCAACTCTGACCTACAAGTACAATCTCCTGGATGTGTATCAGTTTCTGTAGCAAGCTTTCTTGTCAGATTCTCTTTGGATTACCAGTTTCCATATAACCTGGAGATTTCTTATTAGTTATGAAAGCATGGCCTTTAGCTTAGGCTTGTCCCCACCTAGCTCTTATGCCTCAAATTATCCTGCTTCTATTATTCTACATTCTGCCACATGACTTTTACCTTTCACAGTGTGGCAAATCCAACTTGCTTCAAGTCTGCTGGAGAAATCAGTGTGCCTAGATTCCTCCTCCTCTTTCTCTCTCTCCCTGAAAATTCCATCTGTCCTCTCCTGCCTAGCAATTGTCTCTTCAGCTCTTTATTAAACCAATCAGAAGGCACCTTGGCAAAGACACATCTTCACAGCGTACAAATATTCTGCGACAAGTTACTTAATACAGCTCATACTCCTACAGTGTAACATAGTTACCCCCCTAGTATTAAGCAATTTTTTTTATGTTACTCTGTGAAAAATATGATTCAACTGCTTTCCATACATGGACTCAGTTAGCTGTTATAACTCGTTTACCAATGAACTAGAAACAGAGGCACTTAATGAGAGATGAAATGTCCTGCAGACATTTCTGCAACTCATTAGTGGGAGAACCAGAGAGTGAATGCAAGCTGTCTGATTGTATGTATACAGAATCCCATATTCATCCTAAGTTGCGATGAATGTTAACGCTGGATGAAGTCTTTTAAGGCAAAACGCTCTCAAGCGTCACCAGGAGCCACCCTCCAGTCTGACACCTGTGTGTTAATAATCAGCTTGGGGAGAAGCGCTCCCTCATGGCTCTGTAATTATAAAGCTATTTTTCTAGCTGAAGTTTTCTCAGTTCCAGTGTCATAATACATGGGTGTGTTGTAAGTGACGGTAAACTGTCTTGTAACTAAATTGTTTCCTTGAAAAAGTAGAGCAAATGGGAGATTAACAGTAATTTCAGGCCATTTTCCTTCTTTCCAGATTTCGCATATAGGGGGTGAGCGCAGGTGTTCATGACTAGGACTGTCAGAGGCTGCCAAAGAGTATCAATTGCTATCCACCCTTCTCTCTCTGTGTGTGTTTATACAGTATATGTGTTTGTATATGTGACAGTGCATGTGTGTGTGCAGATATGTGTGTAGACCAGAGAACAACTTCAGGTTTCTTTCCTCAGGAGTCACCTACCTTGGTTCTTTGAGACTGGGTCTCTCCCATAACTTGGAAGGAAAGATTAGGCTAGATGGGCTAGCCAGTGAGCAACAGGAATCTGCAGGTCTCTGCCTCTCCAACACTGAAATTACAAGTGTGTACCACCACACTTGACTTTGTATATTGGTGTTGGGGATTCAAGCTCAAGTCTTCCCTGTTTGTGCAACACATGTTTTATTTACTGAACTGTAGCTTTTCCTAGCTTTCTTGAAGCTGGTAAATAAGGTTGTGGGACTGATAACAGAGATTGTTGTAGGAGGCTGCTTGTTTGTTCCTGGCTGCTTAGTCCTGAAATAACAACACAGAAACTATATTAATTAAATCACTGTTTGGCCCATTATCTCTAGCTGTTGGCTAACTCTTGCATCTTAATTTAACCCATTTCTATTAATCTGTGTATCGCCACATGGCTGTGGCTTACCAGGTAAAGTTCCAGCATCTGTCTCTGGCAGGGTTACATGGCTTTCTCTCACTCCACCTTCTTTCTCCCAGCATTCAGTTTAGTTTTCCCTGACTAGCTCTGTTCTGCCCTTCTCTGCTATAGTCTTAGTTCCTTTATTAAACAGTGGCAGTCACAGCATACAGAGGGGAATCCCACATCACCTCCCCTTTTCTGTTTAAATAAAAAGGAAGATTTTTAACTTTAACATATTAAAATTACATATCATGCTAAACAGACCTCCGCTCCACCATGTTGGACTGGGTGGAGCCAAAAGACAAAGCAGCCTTAGTTTTACTAATGATGCTTAGCCACTTAACATTTTAAGAAGTCTTTCCTGGTCAGAAAAGGATTACAGATATGCAATCAGGACAGAAAAAAAGACCTCTAAAAGAGACACAGTATGCTTAAAAAAATGTACATTGGTTTGGGAGAGAGAAGAATAAGAGTAAAGAGACAGTAAATGTAATATAAAAGAGTACAGACAGTCATAGATTAAAGGAGTAAAGATAAATAAATATTAAACTTGTAGAAAAAGTAATAAAGTAAAGATGGAATATACAAAGAGAGTCTGGATTATGTGTATTATTGTGCTTTCTTTGAATTTTTTGACTGTGAAGGAGCTAAGTGCAGAGAGACATTTAATTCTGGGGACCAAGACTACTTTAAAGGTATCTTAATTTCAAAATATGGGTCTAAGGATATGTTTCTTTGAAAAATAGGTTCTTCTTTTGTTTCCACAGAGGATGAGAATCTGTGGAATCTCTCTAGACTAATGTGGTTTGATGGACCAAGACCCCCCGAAAGGTCACTGTCAACAACACCCCCCAAAATACTTCACCCAACAAAAAGCAGCAAGCAGTTTGGAGAGAGCTATGTACACATTCCCTAAATATTGTTTATAAATGATTGTTTACATTAAAAGGGGGATATGTTATAGAGATTTGTATTGGTATGAATCTTGTTCTATTGATACAGATTTCAGGTCAATTTTGCTATATGTATATTTCTGCTCTTGATTAAGGTATTATGTTTTTGAAGCTCATTTAAAGTGTAATGTATAATTAAGAAATATAGGTTAATAGAGAATCATCTATAATAGTCAAGCTTGTAGTCATGTTAGGTTTTCTAGATGTACAGAGATATATTTCAGATGGATAGATATTCTTCAGATCTCTCAAAGACTACAGAATATGGCATTTAAAATGTTTAAAAACTTAGAACTTTTCATGACAATGAGACACATCTGCTCCTGGCAGCAACAATCTACTTCAAGAGGATGATGGGCATCAAAGAGATTTCTTATGGAGTTTGCTAACCATTTGGGAAAGAAACTGCTCTTGCATGGTCTGCTTGTGATTATGCTGTATGAACTGGACATGCAGGACCCACAGAGAAATTACTGCTGAACTTGCCTAAAGGTGAGACAGTCCTTCAGGGTTCCTGCTTCATGAAAGAGTCTGCCAGACATTCTATAGGATACAGGAGAAAGCAACTGATGGACTTTGCCATTACAAGGCAGAACAGATCTTCAAATTTCCTGCTTCATGGAAAAGTCTGCTGGATCCTATGGGCCTATAGACTAAAGATGGATGCCCCAACAATACAGGAGAACTTTGAGTGACTGTCTAGGCAGCAAGATTGAAGTTTTGGAAGCTTCTTACAATGCACTTTCTGTTTACTTAGGTAATATTATATCCTTCTGGAGTCTTTGATGGAGTTAAAGAATTGATAGTTATAATTATAGTTTTTCTTAGTTATGATAAAAAACAAAGTAGATATAAATATTGTAACTGTAATTCTTGCTTGATACATGTTTTGTATATGCAATTTTATTATGTTAAAATTAAAACCTTCATTTTAATTTAGGCAGAAAAGGGGAGGTGATGTGGGATTCCCCTCTGTATGCTGTGATTACCATTGATTAATAAAGAAACTGCTTTGGACCTATAGCAGGGCAGAACAGATGTAGGCAGGGAAAACTAAACTGAATGCTGGGAAAAAGAAGGCAGAGTCAGAGAGAAGGCATGCAGCTCCACTAGAGACAGATGCTGGAACTTTACCTGGTAAACCACAGCCACGAGGTAATACACAGATTAATGGAGATGGGTTAAATTAATATGTAAGAGCTAGCCAATAAGAAGCTAGAGCTAATAGGCCAAGCAGTGATTTAACAAATACAGTTTCTGTGTGGTCATTTTGGGTCTGAGCTGCCAGGTGGCCAGGAAACAAACAAGCAACCTCCTAAATAAGAGATGTCCCTGGGAGGGTGGTAAGTACACAAATCAATCATGGAATGTATAAAGGCAGGAATAAAATGGTACATGGTCCTTTGGTCCACATTTCTCCCCATCTCAGTTACAAAGAATTATTGAAAAAATGTTAGATTCGGTCGGTGTGTATCTTCTTTTATTGTTTTTATGCTCATAATCATGTTGGCTTCTTTTGATCTTTGATGAAGCATTAGAATTTGCTTTTTACTATTTGGGGGGGAAATTTTGAACATAAGTGCTGTGGGACAATGGTCTTTTATCCTGTCACTTGTATTATTTTAATAAAAACACCTATTGGCCAGTAGCCAGGCAGGAAGCATAGGCGGGGCAACCAGACAGGGCAATGAGAACAAGAGAATTCTGGGAAGAGGAAAGAGTCAGTTTGCAGTTGTCACCCAGACATAGAGAACACAGATGAGAATGCCTTGCTGATGAAAGGTACCAAGCCACATGGCTAACACAGACAAGTATTATGGATTAATATGTAAGAATTAATTAATAAGAAGCCCGAGCTAATAGGCCAACCAGTTTATAATTAATGTAGACTTTTGTGTATTTTGTTGGGACTGAATGACTGCGGGACTGGGCAGGACAGAAACCTCTGTCAACACGTAAGGAAAAGCTAAAATAAAGACTATTATAAGGAACATCCAGTTATCCCCCTGAGGTCAACATTTCATCAAATTCGCTTCATCTGTGTTTGTGTATTGATACATACTTTGTTTCTGAATCATTGGGAAACATACTGTAATAGCTGTCCTGTCAGCTTCCACCCAGTGCTGGTCATTTATCCATGTGGTGATCCCTCCCTGCTCTCTCTATAGCTCCTTAGAGAGCTGCAGACTGCAACTGTATTTCACAGATCTCTTGGGTGCGTGCCCCCCCCCGTGAGTGTGTGTGTGTGTGTGTGTGTGTCTGTCTGTCTCTCCCATTCCTGTCTCTCCCTCCCTCTCCTCTTTTCTCCTCTCTCTTTTCTTTGCTTCCCCTCCTTTCTCCTCATTTCTCCTCTCCTTCTTTTTTCCTCCCCTCCTCTCCCTGTCCCTCTCCTCTTCTCTTTTCTCCTCTCTCCTCTTTCTTTGCTCTCCCTCTCCTCTCCTCCCTTCTCCTCTCCTGTCTCTATCTCTTTCTCTGTGGTCACATGCTTCTCATAGAAAGTATGACTACTTCAGTTTCTTTCTGACAGCGGGTGACTGGGAAGATGTAAGCTTCATCTCTCTCTGTGTGTGCATGTCTGCCTGTTTGTGGTAGTGATATATGTTGTTTCTGTTTTCTTGATTCTGAATTATATAAACTTTAAGTTATTTAGCCATTTTTTTTAGAAAAAAAAATAAGGATGCTCTTCTAGAAACCTTAAGCCCCTGACAACTTCATAAAATTAACAATATCACTCTAATGTTCCCTATTGTCCCATCCATCAGAGCCTCTCTGACCTTGTCCCCCAAATGGCTTTTTATAGAGATTTCTTCTCAGTAAATCCAACCAGAGTTCCCTCGTTGCATGTGATTATTTTGTCTTCAGTCTCTCTTAGCTTATTTCAGATCCATGATAATGACTTATTGAGATAACAAGACGAGTTTTTTGTTTTAATTTTTCCTAGAATATCCTTGATTATTTTCTTTTTCTCTTTTATTTTTCTTGGTGATCCCAGATTTCTTTCTAAACTGTTCATTTTTAATAATGTGGATGTTGGATCTAAAATCACTTAATTAAATTCAAGTTAAACATCTTTGGCAAGGTTGTTTCACAGATTTTGTTCATTTCATAGAGCAAGGCACTGTGATTGGTGTCACGTTAGCTTGTCTGACCTCCAGTGATCATGTCTTTGGTCACTTAGATAAGGGCCACAGCCCCAAGATTGTCATAATTATCGTGTATTTTAAATCTTTGTATTCTTGATATTCTTTTGGCCTTGTGTGATTGCTAATTGAATGTTAGTGTTATGTTTCTGTTACATTTTAAACTTCTATGTAGTTTAATCATCTTTACTACGCCTGTAGATCACTGCCATGGGGATTGCATATATTCTGCCAGTACTCAAGCCTTATCTGCCCTGCCGTAAATACTACAACAATGTGAGTCCTTGCCCATCTACCCTAGCCCCCACTCTCTATTAATCTCTCTCACTCTTAGTTTTTGCATCTAGTGCGGAAACACTGGCATGGGAATGGACTGCAATTAAAGGCAGCTTACTTTCTACCAGGGCAGGTCAGCTGGCCCAAACATGCTCTCCTTCCTATATTAACCCTTCCATCTGTGTCTCTCTGTAGCGCCAGTCACCAGCCAGGAGTTCATATTGCTCCCTAACTACTGATCACTCCTCTCATCCAGTCTTCTCCCCAAGGTGTCCCCTTTCTACCTCAATGGCTGTACCTTCCTCAAGAACTCCAATCTCATGATTGTTTTTCAAGGACAGGTTTTTGCTGACTCTCAGACAGAGACTACTTCATGAATCAGCTTTCCTGTTTCCAGTATCATTCTGTCCCATTACTTTTCCATGCTACCTTTAGGAAGCTCATTCTGAGCTGCAGATTTCCACATCTCAGTCTGTTTAAAGTCTTTCAGCAGTGCCCAGTGCTTGCAGGCATGCAGTCTCCATCCTCATGCACCTCTTGCACCCTGTCTGCCAGGCCCATGTCAGGTCTGCATCTGTCTGTCTTCATCTCTACATTGCTGTAGCCATGTTGTTTGTCTTTCCTGAAATCTCCCTCTAAGCCATATTCTCCCGATGCCATCTTACCTTGTGCCTCAAGACTCAGCTGAAGAAATGTCTTTATGTGACCCCCTCCCTGACTCTTTGACAGTGCAGACTTGCATGCTAGCACCAAACACATGATTTGCACAGAAGGTGACCGATACATGTCCCTCTACCCCTCTTAAGGGGTACTCAGCCACTTCTCCTGCAATCCTCCAAAGCCACTCCTTGATCTTTTCACCTCTCTGAATTATCCTCCATCCTCTTAGTCTCTCCTTCTTTGAAAAAAAAAAGTCCTTTGTTGCCTCAACATGTCATGACAATGTTTTCATAAAGATAACAAATACCAAGATATATAGAATGTAAAGACTAAGAATCTGAAGCAAACGTTCCCATATTTGGGGAAGTGTACAAGAGAGTCTAGTAAAATCACAGCTAGATCAAGTATGAGGATGTTGTTGCTAGGAGTTAAGGACCAATTTCCAATCAGAAAGTGAGCTATAGTAGCCTTAGGAAATCCTCAGTGTCCCATCTTTCCATGCTGTCTGTAGGGCTGTGAAGACCAACATAGACATCAGCAGTGTACACTGCACCTACCCTGTGAGCCATAAAGCAGACCCAATGAGGTTGACTCAGAAGGAAGACAGGGGACCGGCCAAGAATGCCTCGATATTAAATGACTATTTGTTTCTCCTAACTGAACCGTCCTACGGTTTTCTGCCTCCTTTAGAAAAGAGAACCATGATAAACAGGGACCAAGAAGGAAGGAAAATCACCAGTGAATTTTAACACGGCCAGGTCAGGAGAAGGCAAACATTATTGTGCACATCCAAATAAGAGAAGGAAAATTTCTCAAAGAAAAACAATTATACAAAGAATGAAGATAATGGCAAGGTAGTATAAGGAAAAATATAACACATAATTTTTAAAAAAGAAAGAAACCACAATTTCTAGTTTCCTTATGTGCTCAGTATATGGTAGACACTCTTTCTCCTAAACTCCAACACCTTCTCAGTCAAGCTCCAACCTTTGAGCTGCAAGGCCTCCGACCACATGTCCAGCCGAATTTCACACTTGTCTTCTCCTTACCAGGTGCCAGCCCCCCTGGCTGTCCTGCTGCTTTTTCTGTCAGGGACTTGGCAGGTATGGCCCCACCCTCCTGGAATGGTCCAGTACACCGCTAGCTGATCTCTGTGCTTCCTTTCACGGTCACACTTCTCCTATCACCCTCCCTCTAACTTTAGGAATTCCTCATCCCTTCTTCTGCATAATCTCCAACCCCCCTCAGCCTCTCTCTGGCAAAACGCTCCTCTGTTGTACTTACTCATCAGAATTTTCAATCTCAGATTCCTGGTGGTAGGTATTCTGTGTTTGGAAGTTTCACTAATGCAGGAGCCATGTCTGTCTGTCTTGTTTACAGTTCACAGTATGGATTCAATAGCAGAGACATTTTATTGACTGGTGTCTACCAGGGAAGGTGAAACAATGGACTGCCATGCTCATCTTTTCAAGAGCCTGCTGTTTGTGCCCCGCCCCTGCCCTGACAGCATCACGTCATCATTAGTAAGCAACTCAGGTTTGACCTGAGCACGTGCCTGCTCAGGGTAAGTCTACTTTCCCAGACTCCTTGAATGATAGTAACTAAGGAAGTTGTGGCTAAGGAGCTGTAAACAGAAGTCTTCTTTGCAGCTGATAAGCCACATTTTTAAAGGAAGAGAATTGTGCCTTTGTCTTTGACTTTTCATCCTTTCTATAGGTAAAACGGCAAGAATGCAGACAGCCAAGGCCACATAAAACAACTAACAAAGTACAAAATGGAGACCCCCAGGTACTGATGATTTTGTGGGACAATGCTGGGGTACTAGTCAGAGCCTCTGGAACTGCTCTTCACAGCTGGTCTGAACCCTAAGAGACGAGCAGAGATAGCTATCCTTTGTTGCGTCCTAAATGGTGGGTCTAGGGTTGTTGCTTAGCAAAGGCTGCTCCAGTAGAGAGAGCACACCATGAAACACTGGTTATGGGGTTAAGATCATCTAAGCAGGAGCTTTAAGATATTGGCATTCAGTGGGAAAAGACTTTCCTGGGAAAAAAGCCCATTAACAAATGGATTTAGTGATGAAATGCCACAGTGCATGTAGGTGCACATTAAAACCCGAGAATCCACAATACATAGAAGCCAGCCAGGGCAAAAGCCAGTTAGAAGAAGCGTGCGAAAGCAAGAGATTGTGAGAGACCCCATCCTATTCCAACTTCCATTAATCCTTCTCTCCTTTACTCTCCTAAGTTCTTAGCAACAGTTCTTTGCTGCATTAGTCAGGTTCCTCTGGAGGAACAGAATCAATACAATTTTACAAAAATGAATTTATTAAATCATCTTATGCAATGCAGTTGTGTTAGTAATAGCAGCTCTGCCACAGCTGAGAGCCCGAGAACCTGGCGGTTGCTCAGTCCTTGAGGCTGGGTGCCCCAGCAGTCAGAGTTGTCCAACAATGACTGTCTCGTGCTAGAGAAGCTAAGTGTCCCCTAGTGCTTCAGTCCACCAATCTGGGCACCCCAGGAGTCCCAGTCTGGTGCTAAAGATGTGGAGGTTTCCAAAAGAGTCATGGGTCCTCAGTCGACATTGGAAGTCTGGAAACATTGGTTTGAGTATCAGAGAAGGCATCAATCAGCAGGAGCATTAACAGAGCAAATCAACTCAGTGGCGAAAGGGAAGGACAAGGGAGCAAAAACACTCATCTCCTGTCTTCCTCTTCTGTGTCCTTTTGTGTCTATGCTGCTAACAGAAGCTGCCATGCACATCTGCCATGGGACTCCCCACGTCGGTTAAGGCAATAGAGACAGTTTCTCTGGAGAGGCTCTCTACTCAGGTGATTCTAAGTTGTAGAAAGACAACATTTAAACTAACCAGTATAATAAATGCTCCTCTGTCTTCCTCTTTCAGGAAATGATAGAATTGTACTTCCTGTCCCCTTGTGAAATGTCCTGTGTTGTGTGACGTGCTTTGGCCAATAAGATGCAGATTTTCAGAAACGGAATTTGGGCATGGTCTTCCCACTCTTCCTGTATGCCATGATAACTAGTGATGTTCTTGACACGAGTTCTTCACTTCAGAGTGAGTATAACCCAGACCAGAGAGCCCTAACCAGTGAAGGAGGGTCAAATAATCATAGAGGTGCCTCTGAGATTTGGGAGTTTTTTGTTACTGCAGCATAATCCAGTTTATTCTGAATGATGGTACCCAGCTTCATTTAGAACAGTAACACACTCAGAAGAGAGAACGTTTTCCAGGTCCTTTGCTGTGAGGCATTGTCAGGTAAACTTTAGCAGTAAATTCTAGTGACATAATCATGTGTAGCAGGGGAAGGTTATATAAGAATTTTAATTGCTTTTTCTTTCTGTCATCTGGAATTCAGATTATAATACTATTGGAAGAGCTATCCTTACCACAAGGCAGTACAATTCCTTTAGAAACATAAGCTACCACCCAACCACTACCCATACTCTTGAGCATTTCTACCAGAGAAATAGAGACTTGGATGTGCAACAACATTTGACAAATATTCAAAGTAGTTTTATTCATAATAGTAAAAAAACTGCAAACATCTTAGAAGTCCTTGATTAAACAAACAATGCCACATCTCTATCATGTCTCATGGCTCTACAGTTGGAAGGAACCAGACCTTCATAGATGATAAACACAACAATACGGATAAATAGTCTGTAGAATTGTAGTGATTGACAAAAATTCAAAATGTTGCACACTGTATGATTCGGTTTCTCTAAGTTCTTGACTTAGCTGGATTAGATTCCTATTGCTGTGAAGAGACATCATGACCGCAGCAACACTTATAGAGGAAAACATTTTGTTGAGGCTGATGTTTACAGTTTCAGAGGTTTAGTCCATTATCATCATGGCAAGGGGCATGACGACTGGGAATACGGCAGCAGCATGCCTGCAGAGATGGTGCTGGAGATCCAAAAGGCAACGGGAAGTGAACTGAGTCACTGGGAGTGGCTTGAACACATATGAGACATCAAAGCCCATCCCCACAGTGACACACTTCCTCCAACAAGGCCATACCCACTCCAACAAAGCCACACCTCCAAATAGTGCCACTCCCTTTGGCGCCATTTTTCTTTCAAATTATCACAAGGCTTAATTGGATAAGTGGTACACCTGGGGAAAGATGAGTGCGTGTAGCTTCTGTTACCACAAAAGGCAACTTGCAGCATGGACTCACTCTACTTCTGAAACTTCTATGTGAAACTGCGATGTAGCTTATTGATACAGACCTTACTCAGCACGCTCAGGTCTCTCTCTTTAATCTCTAGCACAACAGAAACAAAACCAAACAAACAAAACCTTAAAATTGCATGAGAATCTACCATTATATGCAAAATAAACTTAAGGCTAAAAAAAAAAGTTAATATTAAAAGAAAGGAAAGTCATAAAAGTAGATCTATCTAAGAATTATTGAAAACCAATTTCCTGGGCCTTAGACTTGGAAAACTGGGCCTGCCTACTTTCTTTCCCTTTCTTCCTTTTGTCTTCCTTCCCTCCCTCCATCCTTCCATCCCTCCCTCCTCTCCTTCCTTGTCTTTTCCCATCTTCCTCCTTCTTCTCTCCCTACTCTGTATTTTTCAGGTGAATCTAATGTTCCACTAGACTTGGACGAAAATGAGGTCTGCTAACCAACCAGTACTCCAGAGCCTTCTACAGGGATGATGCTTGAATGATCTCACCCACAATTTCCAACAAGGTAGCTATGAGGAATTCTGCGAAGGGGAGTTAGGGTGGAAAGATTAGATTCCTTTAGGAAGACTCCATAGGGTGTCTATTAGGTAGAGTACTTATTTACTCCATCAGGGTTTGAGCAGCACCAAAGAGGATGGGTCAGAGTGGTAGGGCCAAGACATGGACTGTAATGGATGAATATATATGGCGTTTATGTGCTCTTTCCCATATATGAAGGAATACCACACACATGTAAATTTACACTCATGAAGGAGTTTAAAGGCTTTTACTCTATTTAAGAAGGTAAAGAGAATCCTAACAGTAGATAAAAAGCTAGGGATAGAACTGAGAAGAGACAGCCATGAATAGACCTGCTTGGGGGGGGGGTGACCTTGGAGAAGCATTTAGAGTCTGCCGAGGAATCTGCATGAAGCCAGAGGATGACGGGGCCATGTCAGCATTAAGCAGAAAGGGAGGGAGTAAGCTAGCAGAGAATATGCCAGATCAGCTTGACATGTAAACGGTCCTGATCCCTTGTCCATCCTCTCCCATCTCCCAGCAGACAGTGGAGTACAAGCGTTCTCAGTCCTGCCTGCACATGAGTGCCACCCAGGAGCTGCAGAATGAATCACTACTCTTAGCTCGCACCCAGGGACAGGAACGCAATTGTCCATGCCCAGCACCCCCACTTCCTTTCCTGCTCCATCTCTCGCCACCTGTGAGGCAGATTGACATACATAGCCTCTTGCCCAACAAGTCCACCTACCATGATCTCCTCAAACCATTTCCCCTTGCAAGGATCCTCTCGGGCAGTGCCCCTTAATACATCCTGTGCACACGCCTGGTCCTTGATGTCTTAGTTGGCATCTGCACTGTCTTCATTTTCAGCTCACACCTTTCCACTTTATTCGCTTCTGTCCACCGGCAGAGCCCCCAGCCTGTCTACACAGCCCTCACTCTTTGATAACCCTAGTGGCACAGCCTGCTAACCAGAGTCCCATTGCTACAGCTCCCCCCACCCCCGCTTCAGTCTTTGAATTGCTCCCAGGAGGACCAGCACCTGGAATGCAAATACTTATCACCGTCTTCTCAGTCCTCGTCCCAGCTGGAACTATTTGAATGATTGTCTACCGCGTTCATGATTGAGAACTAAGTCACACGTGCCATGCAGCCACATCTGGCCAGTCCTTGCACCTTTACCAACCCACACTCCATATGTGCTGTCTTTTGTTGCTACTCCTGAGTTGAGCTCCCTCTCAGCACAAGCTCTTTGCATATACCGTTCTCTTCATATGAAAATACCCTCCTCTTGGGTCTACCTTCTCTACCTCTACCCTTAACTTTGAAATCCCAAACCATTCAGGATTTCATCAACATCCTCAATTAGGAACAACCTATGTATAGTCATGGTTTTAATTTGATCTCATGGTGTGTCAAAGCCTATGATAGCAAGGGCCAAACACTGCAATATTAATCCACTCTAGAACTCAACAGTGGTGAGAATATTATTAGTCACGTGCTGTGGATGAATGCACCGAAGCCAATAGTAATGTAACTTGTCTCTGGGCTCAGGATTAACTGGCACATGTCTGCAGGTGTGTCTGCAAACATCCATGTTGTCACACAGTACTGACTACCAAAGACACTAGGAAGGGCACCGAAGAAGGGGCCTTTCCTACCAGCATGCCAGTCACCCATCAAGGGTGGGCCTGAAGTCAAGGCCTGCCTTCACATTCCCACATACCCACATTTGTGGCTTCTCCATGCTGGCTGCTAACATGTGCCAGTATAGACAGGCAAGCAGGAGAGACGGCAAAGACAACTGGAGAAGAAAGAGTCAGGAAAACAAGGTCACCCGGTGGGCGGTTTGCAGGGCTCACTTTGCAGGGCTCAGAAAAGAGGGGGAGTAACACCAGGGTCCTCCCAGACTGAGCAGGACTTTCTGTAAGGAGAAAGTCAACATTGCTTAGGGCAAACCTTGTATGATACCTACTGTTTACAAAGGAGGTAGAGGGAGAGGCCAGGAAAGAACAGATTTCCCAGGGGAGGAACTGCAGTGAGCACAGATAAGCTGGATGGAGCTGGAGCATGTTTGAACAAGGAGAGTGAGTACGGGAGGAACGAGGAAACGACCCGATGGGGGGAACAGACAGGCTGTCAGCCAGCATGAACCGCTACCCTGCTCATTTCAGATTCTTACGTGGTGAATGTAGTCAAATTCCAGGAACTAAAGCATTCCCTGCAGGTTTTGGTGCTTGAAGGTTCTGCCTAGGTTCAGTGTACCAAGTTTTGAATCAGGAAGAACTTTAACTGTTGGTAATAGGAGGCTAGGTAAGTAAATCACTGTACGCATGCGCTGTGAGATAGTCTAGTCAGTAGGGCTTATCGTCTGCAGTATTTGCTTTTAGAAAGTGATGCCGGTGGATAAATGCAATGAACAAGGGTATTAGTGACTAGGTTAGAGAAAGAGAAAGAGCAGAGTGTGCCATTTACAATGGTAACCCCAGCAATCATGAGACAGACGCAAGGAGCCAGAGCTGGAAGCTAGCCTGGGCTAGGTATGCCGTGTCTCAAACACAACACACGAAGACACACAAAGCAAGAGAGAACCCAAGTACATATGGCGCAAACTATATTACCAACGTGTCTTTTAAAATGTTTTCGTGGCTGTTCTCTGTAAACTTTCTTGAGTGTGATTTTAACATTCAAAATCCAAAGATAGGTATGATTTGTTTCATCCCTCTTTCTTAACTAACATTTTTAGCATATAAAGCATGGGGTTCTGTGACATCTGTGTCTCTGTTCTCTGGCCCCTCACTGCGCTCCTTTGACCTTCCCTGTTGTCTTTTCTAGTCCCCAAATGGCTCCCTTTTGTTCTCTTGTCACACGTGTGTGTGAATCTAGACTGCACATGACATAAAGCCGTGCAGTATCTCTCGCCTCTCCCCCCTTCACGGGCCCTCAGATCTGAACTCAGGTCTGCACGCTTATGCAGGTACTATTACCCACCGAGCCACCACCCCAGCCCCCAGTTTTTGTGTTGTAAGTCTGGTTCTTGGGATTAATATGATGCGTCTTCCAGCCATTCTCCTGCAAATGGCATTGTCCACCGTTCCTGTGGCCTTACTAAGTGCTCTCTCATTCTGCTCACAGGCATTTCTGACACACCTGCACTTGGTGTGTGAATACCACTTGGCTGTGAATACCACAGGTCACCTCCAGGCTTCCTTCCCCATGGGCTGTTTTTTTTTACCAGGCTTTTGGTTTAGTTTCTCTGAATGGAGAACCCTTTATCAACTTGAGGAAGCTCTCCTCAGGCTCCCTGGCTCCTGGTCCCCCCCTCTAGTCATTCAGGTTCATCTTTTGGAATATTTGCCTGCAATTTCAACAAGTAAGCAGTCACTTAAATAAATAACCACAAACTCAGTGGCTTAGAATGGCACTCATAAAGTATCACCCAGTTTCTCTGGGCCGGAAGTCTAGGTACACTTTGACTGGGTCCCCAAGGTTAAAAATCAGGGTGTTGATGGAGACTGTAGTCTCACTTGACAGCCAGGGTTTGCTTCCAAACCCTATGGGTGTTCCCAGAATTCTGTCCTTTGAATTTTGGGACCGGCCCCACTTTTTCTCTCTTGGATGGCTGGAGGTACCCCGGCCTTTTTGAAGCCTGCTTTCAGGCCCTGGACACATAGCCCTTACATAACAGGGCAGCTGGATTCTTCAAGGCCAGTGGAGAGTAACCATAGTTACTTGGAGCCTTCTGGAGGCTCACCTGTTAAGTCCAGGACCATCAAGTTCTTTTGTATGAACTTAAGATCAACAGAACGCAAGAGGACCATGGTCTACCTCTGCAAAGTCCTTCACCATTGTAGCCCAATTCTGAGAGCGACTGCTGCTCATGGCCATGGGTCCTGTTCACACCCAATGGCAGGAGATTAAGAATGTGTACATGGGGAAATATCAGTCTATATGGGCATCTGGGGAATTTTCCTTATACAAGGTTACAGGAGGTAAATTAATTGGGTTAGGGTTTATTTAAAATGCTTGAAATTCTCAAGATTGAAATTCTCAAGCATTTTGACAGCCTAGCCTCAGGTATGTTTTGCAGCAGCTTTGTGCAGGTTTCCACTGCAAGTTTCTGTTGCCACCAATGTTTACTTCATGTTCCCCAAGAATACTAGGTAAGCTGTTTTAGAATTTATTTTTAACTACCCACATGTATGTGGGAATATGTGGATATGTGCATATGAGTGCAGATGCCATAGAGACCAAAGACATTGAGAGGGTCCACCGGAGCTGGAGTTAAAGGTGGTTGTGAGTTTGCTGACATGGGTTCTGGGAACTGGAAACCAAACTCTGGCCCTCTGAGTGTGATTAACTACTGAACTAGATACCATCTTTCCAGCCCAATGTTCTCATTCTCTCTCTCTCTCTCTCTCTCTCTCTCTCTCTCTCTCTCTCTCTCTGTGACTTTCTCACAACAAAAAAATCAAAACAAATAAGCAAAAGATTAAGAAGACAAGATTGCTAAAATGGTAGAAAACGAAACAAAAAGTACACATGCACACAAAAATGCATAAACCATGGAGTTTGTCTTGTGTAGGTCAACTACTCCTGGGGTCTGCCTTAGAGTGTGTTCAGTATAGCCAATGACACTCCCTTAGAGAACACTAATTTTCCCTTCGCCAGTGGACATCAATTGCAGATAGATTCTTGGTTCCAGGTGGAACCCCGTGTCCACGTCTCCTTCTCAGTGCTGGGAACTTGTGGAGTTCTTGTGTGCGCTGCTGGTCTATGGGCATCTGTCCTGTTATATCTGGAAGGCAGTTCCCTCAGGATCTATCTTCCAGGGACCAATTTCGTTCAACCACCTCTGGCTCTTACAAAGTCAGTAGAAACATAAAGTTGGATGGGTAGGGAGGTGGGAAGATTCTGGGAGGAGTTGGGGGAGGGAGAAAGCATGATCAAAATTTATTGTATGGAAATACTGATTAAAAATTTTTTTAAAGGATTTACTGCTGTAGTTTTCTCTGGGACCCTGGATCTTTTAGTCATGTTTCTGCCCCCCCTCCCTTCTCACACTCTTTCCTCTTCTTGCTCTTCCATCTTTCTTTGTAGATTGAACCCAAGGCTTTGCACACACTAGACTACAACTCAGTCACTGAACCTTCTTGACAGTTTAAAAACTGCTGGAAGAATGAGTCCATCCATCAACAGAACCAACCAATCAGCCAAGCCCGGCCGGCAAAGAGCATGGATGCTGAGGAGAATGAAATAATCCTCTTTGCTTTTAGTCTGGAAGGAATTACATTTCAAATGGAACAAACAAAGAAAACCCACTGTTAAAAGGCTCAAAACAGCAGAAATAGCAGCTAAAGAGGAAGGTGGTGTGTACAGAGGCAGGAAGGGAGAGGCAATGAAAGATGGGTTTGGCATTTCCTGGCTCTGTCTCGATTTAACCTGTTCTCTTAACCCATGGTGCCATAAGAAGAGGATTGTGGGAAAAGAATCTGGCTTGCCCTTCTCAGCATCGGAAAGTTCCAACTTGGTGACTTTCATAGCATTGGCTGTTTGGCAGGTGTTGTTGGAGCTCTTCATATGTACTGACTCAGCCCTTACGGACACCCTGTGCACCGTTTCTGTCCTCACGTTACACATGAACTTTGAGGAGCAGGAAGGTTAAACAGCTGGCTCAGGACTGTGCCCCAGGAGTCCTGCCTGACTTTCCATTGTGCCCTCGGAGAATGTGACCTCCACTCAGCTGCACTGTCTTGCTGGGATACTTTTAAAGCCTGCCTGAGGCTGAGAGTTCCCTGCCAAGGGCCTGCCATGTCCTTTCCTTTTTAGTGAGTTTCTTATTGTGCGGGTTTGACTGAAGAATGTCCCCACTTCACTAACATATTATAATACTTTGTTCCTGGTGGTGTTGTTTGGAGAGGGTTTCGCCTTGCTGGAGGCGGGCCTTGCTGGAGGTAAGCCTTGCTGGAGGTAAGCCTTGCTAGAGGTGGAGCCTTGCTGGAGGTGGAGCCTTGCTGGAGGTGGAGCCTGGCTGGAGGTGGAGCCTGGCTGGAGGTGGAGCCTGGCTGGAGGTGGAGCCTTGCTGGAGGTGGAGCCTGGCTGGAGGTGGAGCCTGGCTGGAGATGGAGCCTGGCTGGAGGTGGAGCCTGGCTGGAGGTGGAGCCTGGCTGGAGGTGGAGCCTGGCTAGAGGTGGAGCCTGGCTGGAGGCGGGCCTTGCTGGAGGTGGAGCCTGGCTGGAGGTGGAGCCTGGCTGGAGGTGGAGCCTTGCTGGAGGTGGAGACTTGCTGGAGTTGGGCTTTAGGAATTCGTAACCTCATCCCACTTCTAGTTTGCTCTCTCTGCCTTGTAGTCTTGGTTGCAGATGTGATCTCTCCGCTTCCTGCTCAGGCTGTCGGCTGCCCTGCCTCCTGACTCTCCCTCTGAAACTGTAAGTCCTAACAAACTCATTCTTCCTTAACTTGTTTTTGGTTGTGGTATTCTATCACAGCAACAGGAAGAAGTCACTAACACACATTTGGAGATTAGGTTTACTTGGATAGAACTGATGTTCTGGTCCTAGACTTCAGATCCTCATGCGTGTGAGGTATTTGCACTTTACCACTGAGCTATCCATCCATCTTGGATTGACTATATCTTGCTTGTATTTTAACTTCCATATTTATTTGACTATACTGGCCACAATTTCTTGCAAACTAGATGCATTTCAAAAACAAAATAGCCAGCATGAAGCTAAAGATTAGGGACCCCTAATGTCCCATTTGATAATGGGAGAAGAAGGATGGAGGGAGGGAAGGAGGGTGGGGGAGAGATGGAGATAGAGAAACATTAGGTAGACATATAGACATAATGGGGACCCCTGATTCCTATTTCTGGTGATGGTCTGGAGGCCCAGGCTGTACCAGGGCTTTGGGCCCCAGTTGTATTACTTTGACACTGAAATAAGTCCCCATTCTCTTTGAAGCTTATGTTTCAAATGGAGCTTCCTAAGACCTATTCCTGCTGAGGGGACATTTCTTACTGATCTTCTGTGGTTAAATTTTATCCTCTGGTTGTCCTGCTGTTCCCTCAGCCCCGCTTTTCAGTGCTGTGATTTCTTACCTTCTCCTTTCCTCAGCATCAACCGTTTTGTGTCTTCGCTAATCTCATGGTTAAGCGCCTCACCTGGAAGCTCTCTAATGCTTTCTAATATCTCCACAACATCTCCTCAGTCTGGGTCACACTCATACTTCTTAGATTAGTGTGTGGGCCCCTTCCCATGTTTGCTGTTATTTCGTTATCGCTGATGCAGATCCCAGAACATGTCTATCAGTCATTCACAGGGAAGAGAGGCTCTAGTGACTGAAGAGAACAGTCTGAAGTACAAGCTATCGAATACATGTTTATGGATTTTTAAGATGCCGGAGGCTTCCCAAAGGGAACTCGCTTGAGCATCTTAAAGGAAGACCTTTAGGTGCCACTGCCTCCGGGTTGAGGGCAGTGGATTCTTTTGCCTGTTGCCACATGGGACCTCATTATGCAGCCTGACCTCCTGTTCCCTCTCACTATGGCGGGAGGAAAGCCATCAGCAGCTCCAAGGCTGCATCGTCTCATTCGCCCCCACCTCCAGAGGACTTCTGTCATCCAAGATGGAGGTACTCCTTTCAGAGAAAGAGAAGGATTCCCAGGGTGTAGAAGACTGGACGTGAGGCTCAGAGAAGTGAGGAGCAGAGCTGAAGATCTGGAGGAAAAAAGGGGGCTCTGTTTCAAAGGGTATAAAGATCAAGGTGGACAGCTCAGGGTAGCACGGGAGTCTTCAAGTAGGAGCTTCCTGTGAGGGCTCCTAAGTCTCTCCCCAGGCTTCAGATTCACCTGTATGGGATGACTAACGGGTTTAGTGTGTCTGAATGCACACTGTGGGGCACAGTTCAGCAAGATCCCAGTGCTACTGGAGGCATCCAGGGGTATCGCGGTGATGCAAACCACGAAGCGAACGGCAGTGGGAGTGGGTGCTCTTTTGTTTAGGCAAAGAAGGTCTCACACCCAGGAGAGAGAAGGCTGAGAGCCAGAGCAAGGGTGAGGTTGAGGAGGGCCACCACACGCCCCACATCATTACTGCAGTTTCACTGTACCAAGTTAATAGTTCAATATCACTGTGTAAGACGTTAGCAGTGCCCAAAGAACTCTTGCCTTGAGAGTTCACAGAAGCCACATGGGAAATGTCCAAAGGCCACGAAAGTGGTCACTGAAGGGGCCCAGCATGTTGACATGTTGACAGCATTTTGCCCTGTGTGGTCATCTGCAAGAAGGGCCTCTCTGTCAGTACTGGGTTCTGCTACAATTAGTGAGCAAGGGTTTGGAGGTAACTGAAGCAGGTGAGAGGGGTGAGGATGGAGAATGGGGAGACTGCATTCATGAAACACTAATCTGAATTTGTGCAAAGCATTCTGGGATTTTCTCATAGGACCACGCCTCAAAAGCTTCCTTCTGGGTACAATCAAAATGAAATGTTTGCCAACTGCTTCTACCCTAAGGGTGGGATGTTCCTCCTAAGCGCTTCTAAAAGCTTTTTGAGCAAACTCTTGTCTAAGGAAGACAATAGGATGTTTACAGTTTTCTTCCCCTCTCCCCCTTTTCTTCTTTTGGCTGGCAGGAACTCTGAGCTTTGCTTTACATTGTTTAGGACCTTCCGTGCAGACGGTGCAATGGTTGCTCACGTCGTGAACTCGCCAAAGAAACAATATATCTTCTTAAAAATTTTAATAGCCCAAATTTGGGACCTGGAAAGAATAGGAACATATGATGGAAAGCACACCTAAATCTTTAACATGGTGCCCGTGGGAGGAGGCGGGATGGGAGGGGGTGGAATTCAAATAACCAGCCTGGAGGGATCATTTTGATTCCATGCAAGAAGTTATTGTAATGAGGTCAGCGCTGGTCCTTATGTTATTAGCCGACCAGTGAGGACACAGGGAAGGCAGAGAAGAAATTAATTAGTATTGTGGAAGCTTTACAATCTGAGGTATTCAGAAACTTAGAAAAACTAGGTCTGTGTTCTTTAAAAAAAAAAAAGGATTCTAGAAGGGACCTTATTAAAGCACAGAAGGCGTAGCTATTTAAGATGGTGACATACATAGAGGCAAGAATGTGCAGAGAGAAGCTGAAAGGCAGCCAGGCCCTGAAGGAATTTTAGTGGAATTTCTTCACTGAGAGGCGTGGTTAATAAATAGAGCGGATTTCTCAGGGCAGAAACTGGAGCAGCTATTACAAAGAGGATTCTTTTTTTCTAGCTCTTTCTTCTGTAGAAAAGGGAGAGATAGGAAGTTGAGGAGGAAAACGTTAAAACAAAGGACAACAGGCATATAGCTGCTCTGCCAGCCACCTCTGTTGCTAAGACGTCTCTTCCCAGACATTTGGGATATTGTCCCATTTAATAATCGTAAACCCTCCTGTGGGCTTCCGGTGTTAGTTTGAGGTTACGACTGGCTATCATTAAGAGCTTCGTGTGATGTCACATTTTCTCAGATCTGAAATCCCACTTGTTTTGTCCTGTGGCCAACATTTCCACTATTTCTCATGGCACGGAAGGGCAGATGGGAGACCAGAAAATCCTTTTGTGCTATGCACTCACCCCTTTTCCTGCCTTTGATGCTGGGCCCGCCCTTACAGGCACAAAGCTTTTGGGACAGTTGTTCGTGTTACTGAAGACAAGGCTGGCCTTGGGATTGCTATATAGCCCAGGCTGATCTTAACTCAGATCCCCCGCCTGTACTCCCGCAGTGCCAGGATCGAAGCCGTGCACCATCAACCAACCCGGCTTTTGAATACAAATTGAATGTAACAAATGACTGTCAATGCAGGCTTCTGGGCTGCTTCTGCTTCTCCTGATCAGGTTGGGATGGTTCTTAGCTCATTGTGTGCACATGGCTCTGTTCTAATAAAATGATCACCACAAAGAGCTGAGGATTTCCACATCTTTTGCTGAATAGACCTGCAATCTTATCAATATGCAGGTGCCCTCTCAGTTCAGCACCACCCCCAAATGGACTGAACTTGGTCCAAGTAGGTAACTTTAAGATTTGCCCATGGATTCACGGGGTGGAGACTGTGACCTGTTGTTATCTGTTGTTCCTGTCACCAGGAATCACGCCCCTGTGCCTCGATTAAAAGTGTAAGGAGCATTCAACCAAAGCCTTGAGGTCTCAGGACAGACAGACAGATGGATGTGGGCGGAGCAGCTGAAGGCATGTCGAGCAGAGTGGCCAGATCAGCATTTCCAGAACCACTGGTCTCGTGGTCACGTGGGCAGTGTGTGGAGATGGGGATTCTCAGACATGCAGCCTGGGGATGAATACTTTGGAGGGATAGAAGCGGCAGGTGCTAAGAAGACGGTACTGTGGAGGTTTTTCGTTTTGTTTTGTTTTGTCTTGTTTTGTTTTTTTCTCTCTTCAAGGAAGGACAATGGCAAAGGCCCTACTGGATCCTAAGCACTGAGGAATTTGGGGTATTCAAGAGTCCACTCAGGAATGAAGTGAACTGAGTGTGGCCCCCTGGCAGAATACTTGCCTAGTATGCACAAAACCTGAGTTTGCTCACCAACACACACACACACACACACACACACACACACACACCAAAAAACTCTTAACATTCCAAGGTTTTGATTTTGTTTGTTTGTTTGAAACCGGTCTCTTATAGCCCAAACTAGCCTCAGACTCCCTGTGTATCAGAAACACAGGACCTTCCCGCTTCTATCTCCCATGTACTGAAATTACAGCCATGTGCCATCATCTTGGGATTACTGGATTCTGGGGATTTATATATGCTTAATAACAGGGAGGTACCTCCAGATTTAAGGAAACACTGAAGAGTAAATCAGACGGAGATGACAAGAGATGGCAGATTGATTTCTGGGCATGAGGACCACATGGGAAAGAGGGATTTCTGGGAAGGATTGAGGGTGTACTTACAGAGATGGTATGGATGTGGTACAGCCAAAACAAATTACCCCTTCAACTGACAAAGGAGCTAAGCAACAGCAGAAAGTCACTCTCGCTATGCAAGAAGTCAGTAATCTGCAGACACTTAGCAGGAAGCCATAGTCAAAGATCCAGAGGATCATCTGGAGCTCTGTTAGAACCAGGGGAGGAGTGGAGTTATCAGGGGCAGGTACTGAACAGTCAAAAGAAGGACCACGGCCATGCCGGTAGACTCAGTAACAACCAGAGAGTTGGTCGCACTCCCTGACCCCAGGACTCTTGGTTTGCTGTGGCTCTGGCTTTATGAGCCCTTTCTGGGAAGAGGGGCCCCGGGCTATGTGTCTTGAACTCCCTGCCCCCTTCACCTTTGCTTGGGTGACTTCAATCTGAGATACCGATCAACATTTTTTTCTGACTTTTCTGCGCCACCCCGAGTTTCCCCATCTATGTTTCCATGGGGACTGTTAAATCTCAAGGGGCCCCCATTCTCTTTGCTCTGTGCCTCCAGGCCAATTTCACAGACTTGGGAAAGAAGGTGGCTTAGTCCATCTGCAGCAGCACCATGGTGAGTTAAAGGGGCCTTTGTGGAAGGGCCTGGGAATCATCACTATTTATAATGATAGTTTTCTAGGGGGAAATTCTTGGAGTTCCAAACACTCCATTGACTGGTGACCTTTCAGAATACAACTGTCCTATCTGGGCTCTACGATGGGGTGAGATCACTAGCAGTTGTCAGAGGCAGGATGGGAACTGCAGACCAAGGCCAGGACAGCCTGGGGTCAGAAGCCAGGCACAGGGAGGCAGCTGCAAAGGCGCTGCAGGCTGGGGGCAGGAAGGGGTTAGAGAGTCTCACATTTATTCTTTCAGAAATGCATTCAAGTGATGACAGTGTGACCAGGAGAGGACTCTGGTCCCCAACAATACCCATCAGCTTCTTCAAAGCTACCTCAAAGAATAAGAATCAAGGCAGCAAACAACTAAACATGCCAGTAAACAAGGTTTTGTGTAAGAAGTGTGGCTAAGCATGGAAAAGGGCTTGCCACTTAAACAGATCACACATATTGTCTACTTAAAACAACAGGGTTTATGATCAAATATAACAAATAAAATATATCAAATCCTAGAATCCTCTATCACTCTTTTGCCCCATTTCCACGAGAAGGCCCTTCCCATGTTGAATATGCCATCAGTCATATGAGCTATGGTTCTGCCCACGGACATCTATCAATGCTTTCTGAATGTGATCTGGGGGTGCCATGTCTAAGATTCCTTTCAAGACAAGATGCCCACGTGGGCTGTGCAATATACTCAGATTTCAAGTGCTAGGGTTTGAAACTTATTGGATGGGGTCTTTTGCAAAGCCTGGAACTTGCTGGTCAGTAAACCCTGGGATGGTGTAGGAGGTTCTTCTTTCTATGTGTTGCTTTCATTGGTTGAATAAAGAAAACTGCCTTGGCCTTTTGATAGGGCAGCCCTTAGGTGGGCGGAGTGGCCAGAACAGATTGCTGGGAAGAAGGGAAGTGTGGCAGACGCCATGAATCTCCAGCCTGAGATGGACGTAGGTTAGAATCTTCCCGTTAAGCCACGACCCCTTGGTGATACACAGATGACTAGATATGGGTTAAAGCAAGATGTGAGAGTTGGCCAAGAAGAGGCTATATATAATGGGCCAGGCAGTAATTAAATGAATACAGTTTCTGTGTAATTATTTTGGGAGTTAAGCTAGACGGGAGCTGGGAACACGGCCCACTCCTCTTACTACAAACCCTGACTCTGTCTCTCCAGCACTGGGGTTACGGATGTATATCACTGTGTTGGACTTTTAAAAATATGTGTGCTAAAGTCAGGTTATGCTAGAGCACTCAGGAGGCAGAGGCAAGTGAATCTCTGTGAATTCAAGACCAGGCTGTTCTACAGAGCAGGTTCCAGGACAGCCAGGGCTACAAAGAGAGACCCTGTCTCTAAAAACCAAAATAAAAGCCAAAAGGGTGCTAAGGCCATTGTGACTGATCTCCATCAATACAAAGAAACAAATACCCCAAGGCACCCCCCAAAAAGACCAAAACAAACTATTCCTCCTGTCCCTTCCATGGCATCCCAAATCAAAACAAACAAAATTTATTGAAAAGTTATTCACAATGGCAAGATATGGAGTAAATTTTGGTGTTCATTTAATGAGAAAAAAAAAATGAAAGAAAGAAAGAAAAATGGAAAAGAATAGAAGCAATGTGAGTGCTAGGGATCTGAACTCAAGTCTTCACACTTGAGTATCAGAAAGCACTTTACCTACTGACCCATCTCCTTAGCTCTTTCCTCCTCCTCCTCCTCCTCCTCCTCCTCCTCCTTCTCCTCCACCACCTCTTCTTCTCCTTCTTCTTTCCCTTCCCCTTCTTCCACTCCTCCCCTTCCCTTTCCATCTCATTAAAACCTATTGTTTACTCTGTGCAAGAAGGGCTTCTCATGAGCGTTGAGCATCTTAGCTCTGGCTAGCAAATGTAGCTGACTCCTGAAGAGTGGTCCAGAGAGAGCTGCTAAGATGGGATGCTTCCTGGCACCTTGGTCAGTGCCTTTCACAGGCCTCCCTCAGGGGTTGTTCATTGTTCTCCTTCCCCCTTGGTTGGTGGATTCTAAAACAGCCTTTTCCTTCTCCTTTCTCATTGTTGCATGGTATCAATGCCACAACTACTTGTGCATTTTTCCTTTAAAGTCTTCATTTTTTTTCCCACAGGAAATGAAGAGATACTGACAATCACAAAGCTTGTTGAGGGGTCAACACAGCCGTACATGTAGGAGGTCTGTGTGCTTTCTAAGGTTGACAGTAAGGGTGCGGGAACCTCCCTTTGGTGAAAGCATAGAACTATTTAGGGTATGTTTTTTCAAACACAGATTCATAACAAATAATTAGTATCTTCTTCTTCTGAATGAAGACATTTAATAGATAGCCAACAGTTATCTCGAATGGGTATTCTAAAATCTGGCATGTACAGTGTATAGCTTGCCATCACATGGATCCAGTCACTGGCTGTAGCTGTCCTATTTTGTTTTAACTTCCGTCTGCTCCTCTTTTCTTTGTTAACTAATCCAACATCGTTATGTAAAGACTTCAGTGGTGTGAGTGAATGGCCCTAGTGTCTGGTATTTCATTTACTTTCAACCCCTTCTTTGAATAGTCCCTTGGATTTATTGCTCTAATACATGATTTCTCAACTGGGACATAACTGGTTCTGCTTATGCATAAAGCATAAGTCTGTTGTATTAAATTTTCATGGGGACAATCAGACAAATGCCTCAAAGACTCTGTAGGGTGGCGGCAATGAAAAATAACTTGTAAAACAGTCCTGTAACTGAAACCTGGCCATTCTCACTCATGCTGGGCAAGACCTCCACCACGGACTTATATTCCCAGCCTAAGATCTTTGTGTTCTAGAAAGCTGTGTCTCTTGAAGGATCTGGGAGCAAACAAACTGTCCGCAAGCTAATCACTTATTTGAAACTTTCTTTCCACGATTCCGAAAATGATTCATTTGAAAACTTCCTTCCATTTTAAAATGGCTTTAAAACAGGAGTCCCGATGGTTGTGGTAGCTACTGATGGCTACTATGGCCAATACTGCTCTAAAGACCCATGAATAAATTGTGTATGGGAATACATTTTCATTTTCAAAAGCATTGCATGGACAAGCAATTTGCTTATATAGTGGAAGATTTTCTGGCTGTGTTTAACGTTTGAAAACCTCCAACTGTTTTCCAAAGTGACTGCAGCAGTCTCCAAATTCCCACCAACAGTATACGGAGCTTTCATTTCTTCCCTAACTTACTCAGTGTTGTTTTGTTCTTTTTATTACAGTCATCCCAGTGGGCAAGAAGTGATATCTCATTATGGTTGATTTGTATTTCCCTTATGGCTAATAATAGTGAATACTTTTCATATGCTTATTCTATTAGAGAAATAGCTCTGCATACCCTTTGCCCAGATTTTAATTGCATTATTTGATCTTTTGTATTGAGTTGTAGGGATTATTTACGTATTGTAGTTCTAAGTCCCTTATCAGATGCATAGCTTGTAATTATTTGCGGGCATTCCGTGTGCTACCTTTTCATAACAGTACCATTTGAAGCACAGACGTTTTAATTTAATAAAGTCTAATTTGTTTATTTTTTCCTGTGTACCCATGCTTTTTGGTATCAAAGCAAAGGCACCATTGTTTGACCCATGCAACACACCCCTGTGCTCTCTTTTGGGAACTGTATAGGTTTTGATTCGTTCTGAGCTAATTCTGTCATGTGGAGTGAGGTAAGGTTCCAACTACGTTCTCTTTCATCCAGATAGCCAGTGTCCCAACATTGTTTATTGAAAGACTATAGAAATGTTTTCTCACTTTAGTCAAAAATCTATTGATGACAGATGTATGTGCTTTTCTGAAGTCTCAATTTTATTCCACTAACTTATTTATATGTTTTTATACAAGTATCAGACTATATTGTAAGTTTTAAGCTAAGGAAGCAAAATTTCTCTATTTTTTTGTTTGTTTCAAGAGTATCTTGACTACAACTATGTTTTTTTGTTTCAGTATTATCTTGACTATTCTGTGTCATTTAAATTTTCTATAGAAAGCAGCTGAGATTTGGCTAGCACTGCAGTCAATCTCTAGATCAGTTCAAGGATTTTCATATTGCAGCAACATTACGTCCATGAATATAGAATATCTTTCCATTTACTAAAGTTTTCCTTGCTATTAAAAAAATGCAGTTTTCAGAGTTTATGTTTTAAAGTTCTTTTAGTGAACATTTTGGAAAATATTTTATTATTCTTAGTGCTTGTGGCGGTTTGAAAGAAAACGGCCTCCAAAGGGAGTGGCGCTATTAGGAGGTGTGACTTTACTGAAGTAGATGTGACCTTGTTGGAGGAAGTGTGTCACTGTGGGAGCAGGCTTTGAGGTCTCTGTTGCTCACGCTTTGCCCAGTGTGACATTCAGTTCACTTCCTGTTGCCCGCATATCAAGATGTAGCCAGCACCTTGTAGTCTGCCTGCACGCTGCCATGCTCCCTGCCATGATGATAATGAACTGAACTTCTGAAACTGTAAACTGTATTTAAATGTTTTTCCTTATAAGAGTTTCCATGGTCATGGTGTCTCTTCACAGCAATAGACATCCTGACTAAGACAGTGCTGCTTTGAAAGACAGGGTTTCCTGATTTTCATTTTCATTCCCTTCAGTACTTTTATGGAAACACCATTGGTCTTTGAACATTGAATATGATACTGTACCCTTGTAGGACTTGTTTATTAATTCCAATAGACTTTCTTGTGGATTTATGAGCTTTTTCTATATATGATCCTTAAGGTTTTTATACAAGATTATAAAAATTATTATTACCCTCAAATAAGATATAATTTTACTTCTTTCTCCGCAGTCAGAATACCTTCTACTTTTCTTGTTTGATTTCACTGGCTATAATCACTAATTATTGTAAGTGGTTAGGGAAAACAGTTTTTGGGGTTTTTTTTGTTTTTTTTGGGGGGGGGAAAGCTTTTAGTGTTTCACCATTAATTTAGAGTGTTATGTTGTACCCTATCTTTAATAAGACTGAGAAATTTCCATTTATTGCTAGTTTATAGAGTACTTCTTTAAATTAGGAAGTACTGCTGAATTTTGTCAAATCTTTTATTCATTTTTCAAAATGATTACCTGTACTTCCACGTTTTGTTTTATTGTTATGTTATGATCTATTAATTTTCCCCCAGTCTTGGGTGTTGAACTTGGGGCATTGTTCTAGACAATATTCTTTGTACTCAATTCCATCTCAAGCCCTGGGATTTGAGGTGTTAAACCACCCTCTTAGTCCTATGATAAACCACTGTTATGGCGTATGATACTTCTTACCACTGGTTGGTGTCAGACTGGTGATATGCTATTGAGAATCTTGTGTTTGCATTCAAGAGACACTGGCCTGTACTGTTCTTATGATGACCTTGCCTGAATTTAGAATCAAGGTCACACAATCTTGATAAAATGGCCTGAACATTTCTTCTTCAGTTTCTTGAAACAGCATGTGTGAATTCTTTAAGTGTCTGGTAAAGCTTACTACAAAGACACCTTGACTTTCCTTTTTTCTTAACATTCTTTTATTACTCATTCAACTTCTTAACTCCAGTCAGAGTTTCTATTTCTTCTCGAGTCCTTTCTATCTTTCTTGCTCATCTTTTTTCTAAATTACCTGTTTTGGTATAGTTATTTATGCTAATACCTATAGATGCTTTTTATTTCTGTAAGATTTCATAATAATAAAATAAAAATGGCCATGCTGTTGTTCTCAAATTTGATAATTTGTCTCTCTTCTTTCATTGGATAGTCTAGATAAATGTCTATCAATCATGTTGCTCTTTTCAAAGATCAGTCTTAAGTTTTATCATTTCTGTTGTTTGCCTATTCTTTATTTCCTTGGTGTCTTCTCTAATTCGGCCTCCTACCATTTTCTATCCCCCCTCTCTCTTTCTCTCTCCTTCCTCTCTCCCTTTTCCTTTGAGTTTAGTTTTCCCTCCCTCTATGATGTCTTCATAGTAGAAGGTTGAATTACTGGTTTGAAATCTACTTTCACGGGGTAACCCTCCCTCTGTGCCCTGCTTTGCTACATGGCAAACATTTTAGTGTGAGTCCTTTAGTTTTCCCTCATCTCAAAGTATTTATATGCGATTATCTATGTGGTTTCTTCTTGATATATTGATTATGTAAGTGTGTCTTAAATTACTTTACACACATTGTGTTTTTTTTTTACTTTAATTACTTTACACACAATGTGGATTTATCATGCTTCTCTGTTATTGACTTCTGATTTCACAATAAAATAGTTGGAGAACATTTTTATGGGTTTTTGATCCTTATTTTAAGCACGTTGAGGCTTGCCTAATAGCTTAGTATGCAGTCAGTGCTAGAATGGTGCCAAGTCTAAAAATTACAGCCCCAATGCCATACTGCCAAATGTTGGAACCCCCGAAACACCAAAAGCTTGAGATTCTAAAATCTCCAAAGTTAAAATATTCTAAAGGCCAAAATCATTATCCCAGATGCTTGAAGTTCTGAATGTTGAAATCCTGAGATGGCAGCTTCTATTAAGGGAACGAAAGGTCGCGTGAGAGCAACAGAAAGCCAAATCCTCAGAAGGGATTAATGTGCTGCTGGTTCTGCGCCATATAACTGCATCATATCAGGTGAATGAACACCTAGAAACTGGTAAAGTAGTATTTGGGTGTTTCCAAAAAAGATTATGGTATGAGCCTGAGTGGATGAGGCACACAACTGCCATGTAAAGATGTGAATGGCATCCAAATAAAAGGAGTGGCCATTCAGCATGACCTGAAATTTAAAGTCACAATTAATGGTAGACATTTAGCCTGCTCTCTGGACTGCCTCTCATACAATTGCCCACTCTCTGTCTGCTAAGTGACTTTTGTGCATTCATTTTTTATTCAGTTTTTCTTTAGATTTTTATCATTTAATTTCATGGCTTTATTAGTATATTAGATTGTCTGTTTTTTGAGGCAGCATTGGGGATTGAACTTAGGGTCTCACTCATGCTAGGCAGGAACTTCCTTAGCCCTCCCATATTATTTTAAATCCTCAGTGTTACAGTTTATCATTTTTTCTATAACATATATTTCATCGTCTTGTAATTTTTAATACTAAAAGTTTAAATTTTATAGACTTTAAACAACTTGTGATTCATTTCATGCATTATTTACAGGTTTGACTCAGCAAAAGTGTATTACCATAGTGTTGAACTTACATGTCAGCATTGAGAATATATGTCAAGTCATAGGAAGGCCAATAATAAATGAGAAGATGCTCTTTCTGTATTATCTGCATGCACAGAATATACAGTTTTTCAAGATCCTGACTCTTTGGGTGACTGAACAGGCAATGGTAACTTGTGATTTTCATTTACTATTTTAAAATTGAAAATAATATTTTCATATTGTGATTTTTAAAACAATATTATGAAAATACTTAGATTTCTATCATTTAATTTTGATGATGGCAGTTATGAGGCCATATGCATTCAATTATTAGCCATACATATACATGCAAACATTTAGCTTTTTTTATGGATCATAGTATAACCTATTCAAAACTATTATAACTATTATCGGTATATCTGTTTATGCTTGCAAAAATAATGTTATTGTCCATTTTATTGTTCAAAGTAGTCTATGAGGACTTACGTTTTTCAAATGTATTCTATTAAAAAATGTAGATAAGTGTGTGTGTTGCTAGGAATCAAACCTAGTACCTTGTATATGCTAGGCAAGCACTTAACCACTGGCCTATGTTTCTATCTCCAATTAGATGTCTTTCAAAGAATTGCTTTGAGTTATTTTTCTACACTTGTTTTTCAGATTTTGACTGGATTTTTAGACTTTAGGAATTTTGATCAGTTTATAATTATCAGCATTTTGAGTTCGTTTCTTTGGTTCAGATCTTTGGTTCGTTTCTGTGCGGTGCTTGGGAGTAAAGTCAGGGTCTTGTACACGCTAGGCAGACACTCTATCACCAAGTTACACCTGCAGTGAATTAACATCTTTGGGATTGTGTCTTTTAGGATTGTGGTCTGAACTCATCACGAAGAAGTACTGTGTGCATTTGTGAAGAACATGTTGGAGCATGGGGTAGTGCTGCTATTGGGAGGGCCCATAGGATCTACTAGGCAAGTTAATTTGTAGCGTTGTTGAAATCTTACACTTTCTTGGAAATTTTCTCTCAGGGTCTTTTAATCCATTGTTGAAAATAGAGTATTTAAGTTTCTAGCTATTGTCTCTCCTCAGTTCCCCCCCCACACACATTTTGGGGGTGGGTGGGCTGTGGTGGGTATACGCACACATGCGCATGCATGTGTGTGTGTGTCTCTCTGTGTGTGCAGTTAGCTTCTTATTTGACCCTTCTTATAAAATAAAAATTCTCCTCAACATCTGGAAACATATTTTATGTTAGTTTGTTTCATCTGACATTAGTACATCACTCTATATTTCCATTGATTTGTATATTTAAAAATGTATCATATATTTACTGCCAGCCCAGTAAATCTTTTCTGTCTTTTAAGTTTGAATCTAATTTATATCCTCTAAGCCTTATTTTAAGATCCAGATTGAGAGTCTCTGCCTTTTACTTTGGCTATTGATTCCATTCACATGTTCTCTTGCTATAGTTGGATATGCTTTTGCTTTCTTAGATTTCTGTTTTGTGTATGCCTTAGGTCTATTTGTTGTTCATCTATTTCTCCTTTATTATGTTCTCCGTCATTAAAAGACCTTAAATTAAAAGAAAATTAAAATTCTCTGGTGTAATGTTTTAATTACTTTAACAATTCTTCCAAAATACACTTTGAGTCATTCTCTTGGTGTTGCTCAGAAGGCCCTCCTATACGACCTAACCGCCCAATTCTTTCCTCATTTGAGCTTCCATGCCCACCCTGCTATTGAAAGCACTCATTAAAAAAACAGATTTTAAATCCAATAACAGAGCTCCAGCCTTCATTTTATTCAGCTAGTGTTTGATCTTGTTATTGCTCTACTTTGAATGTTGTCTAGTTTCCAAGACAGTGCTTCCTCACGCTCTCCCGCTACACAATCCTGTACTCTTGCTTCTGTCTTCTAGCACAGCTCCTTCTCGTTGTCCAGATATCAAGATCCAGTGAAGGCCCTGCCCTTGGCCTCCTTCTCCTTTCTTCTGTCATTACCATTTCAGGCCACTGGATGCTGTAACTCTTTCCCTCTCTGAACTTAAAACTCCATAGCGAGTCTGCCTTCCTAGCATCCCCATTTTTGATGCTTAGTACTCCTCTACATTTTGCCATGTCCAGAAATAAACTGTCAAGCCTGCCACACCCTAGCTAACACAATAAGTACTGGTCCGTTTTCTTCTGGATGCTCAGTCCAAAAATCCTCAGAGGGACTCCCGACTTAGTCCTCTCCTCTCTTCTCTCTCTCTCTCTCTCTCTCTCTCTCTCTCTCCTCACCCAGTGTCTTATACACCTTGTCCACTGTCTACTTTTAGATTTATCTACAACTCAAACACTTCCTCAATTACAACTGCTGTTTTAAAAGCCCGTGCGCCCCTCAGTCTGGACTCCCGCAGTCACCAGCAGTCCCTGTTTCCCACTACAGTGTATTTACGGAGCAGCCAGGGCCGTGCTTTTGAGAAAGTCAAGTTATTTAGCTCCTCATGAATGCCACCGCTGCTCATCTAGAATAAAATTAACCATCTGTGCCATTGATTACTATATCCTATATAATCCATAATGTGGTCACCCATCACTGTATGACACATTATCCCAAAATAGCGATTTCAAACAAGCAATAAATTCATTCTCTCTAGACTTTCTTTGAGTTAGGAAAATTAAAAAAAAACAATACAACCAATATATGAGATAGTTCCAGCTTGAGGCTATGGATCTTATCATTCTTGGCCGAGGATGGACCACAGATTCTAAGAAGGTTGATCCTCACACTGAGCTTAACTACAGCACTTTTACCTTTACTACTCCTAAGACATGGCACCCCGTCCTCAGGGCTCACTCTGCCTGGAAGGGCTCTCCTGCTGACAGTCACATCACTGTGTCACCTCTCACAGCCTTGCTCAAAGGTCACCTCATCTCAGAGAACTTTCTTGAGCACACAATTACGACAGCTTGTTCCCTTTTACCTCTCTGCCTGCTTTCTATACCTTCCTGGCTTCATTGTTTCTATCACTATAGAACAATGCATCTTTTTATTCGATTATTACCTTACTCTTCAATGCCCCTCTCTAAAAGTGCTCGAGAGCAGGGATTTGGTGTGCTTAGTTCACGTCTGTAACTCCAGTCTTGAGTATCCGCCTTTCATGCTATCGGTTCTTGGTACCACTTCTTACATGAGTGAAAACATTGACTTACATATGAATATGACTGTTCATAATTACCTTGAGGGAGTGTGTCTCTACATACATGTACAGTGAACATACATGTAGAGGAATCAGATGTTTCAGGAAAACAGCTGAGAAGTAGTGACCATGCAGGTGAATTTGCCCCCAACTTCTTTAATTTGGAAGCTATCGTATACTCTCCCAAGGCTTTTGGGACTGATATTAAATTGTAATATTAAAACAACTACAGCAAACCTATTAAGTATGCATACAGCTTTTGTGCCTACAAATTCCCTCTTCCCCCAGTCCCTCCTTGGTGAATGTGCCATGAACAATGCTTTGATAAAGTAATTAATTAGCTCCTCCAGATTGGAAAGGGTTGTAGATCTAGGTCCAGTTAACAACCCTGTGATCCCGTGAATCTCTGTTAGAACTTGCTTGATTAATTTCACTTTCGCATCTGTATTGCATGTTTATTTATGAATTTGGTATTGTTTTTTAAGTTTATTTTTATTCCATGTGCAATGAGGTATATATGTCTGAAGGTGTCAGCTCCCTGCAAATGGAGTCACAGGCAACTGTGGGCTACCCTGTGTGTGCTGGAAATTGAACCTGGGTCCTCTGGAAGAGCAGCCAATGCTCTTAACTGCTGAGCCATCTCTCCAGCCCCCTGAATTTTGTGTTCTTAATATGTGCCTTCCTTAAAGCAGTGCCATTTTTCTTCTTTTAAGAAACTTTAAAGCCTCGTGCTTGGCCTCAGTGATGACTCATGAGACATTACTATCTCTATCTGCCTTCCAGAAGGGGCTTGTCAAGAGGCATCTTTCTACTCTCTGAATCATTGGGAACTTTGTTTTTTTCATTCTTTGGTGATTTTATATATCTTAGAGCATCTTTCTGCAGTGCGGCTCTTTTTCTGTGTTATATAAAATTACCTTTTTTGATAAAAATTCGTGTTAACTTAAATGCTTCTGAGATTAACATATTGGCTTATATCATTTTTGTTATCTGATTCTCTACTACTTAAGCTGAAAATATGATAACCCTATTAAAGGGTTGTAAAAGACATTGCAGTATTAACCATATGTTATCAAGTTAGAGACTGAGATATATATGCGTATTCATTTATATTTCCAAAAGTCTTAAGGACTGTTAACTGCTCTATTTGATTTAAAGTATCAGAAACATAAAGTAAAATGGTGTATTATTATAACTTTGGGGGAACCTGACACATAATTCAGGGGTAGGAAGAGACTGGAAACAAAACATGGAAATAAATCAAAAGTTAGAAACCTTCATTTCTGATCTCTGCTTTCCACAGGATTTGGCTTCCTTTTTCACTCTGTAGAACTGTTGTGGATGGTGCTCAGTATGGCAGAAGTCAGGCATAGTGGTGCACACCTTCAAGCCCAGCAATTTTGAGTCAGAGACAGGTGGATTGCTGTGATTCAAGACCAGTCCGGTCTATGTAGTGAGTTGGTGTGAGAAGTCCTTCTGTCTATGTGGTGCTTTTATTGGTTAATGAATAAAGAAGCTGCTTTCAGCCAATGGCTTAACAGAATATAACCAGGCTGGAAAAGATATAGACAGAGAGTAGATGGAGTCAGGGAGACACCATGGAGCCACCAGACAAGAAAGACATGAGCTGCCAGCAGGAATCTTGCCGGTAAGCCACAGCCACGTGACGATACACAGAATAATAGAAATGGATTAACCAAAAATATAAGAGCTAGCTAGCAATACACTTAAGTGATTGGCCAAGCAGTGATTTAAATAAGATAGTTTCTGTGTGATTACTTTGGGAGCCTGGGTGGCCAGGAAATGGAATTAAAGGTATATGCCACCACTGACTGATTTCTAGTGGCTTAACTTTGCCCTTCTGGTCTTTAGGCAAGCTTTATTTATTAAAACATGAATAAGATATCACTATAGCCAGGGACCAAAACGGTGAAATGGGTAGAGACTGAACGGCCACAATTTTCTTAGGGGCACTAACTTCCTAAGGGCTCTGCTACCTCTTGATAGTGCCCAATGGGGAATCATTTTTTTTCCGTGTGGACTTTTGGAGACCATTTGAGGTTCAAGCTACATCACTGGGATTTTCACAGGATCTAGGCTCCTCCCACACTTTGGTGTGGAAAAGGTTTACATTGTTTTTGACTCCAGTTCATGGGAAAGAACTATCTACTAACCCTAGCTAAATGTAAAGGGGCTGGCTTCTGTGTGGGAGTGTGACAGTTCCATGGCAGGGGAGTCACAGTGTGGAGTGACAGGCGAGACACCGCCACTTCCTTCCCTTTCTCTGTAACCATTCAGAGTTGACACCAAGTGCATAGATGAGAGTGAAAACAGACTTATTTTGGAATGTCGTTAATATAGTTCTGCATGGTTCAGTTAATGCCATTGTTACTGACATCATCAAACATTACTCAATCCAGTAAACACTTGTGAAAACTCCAGTGCATGCCAGATACTGTTGGGTGCTGAGAAACAAAGATGACAAGACTCTGTCTGGAGTGAAGGTGGGCGACAGACATATGCGTAATTCACATTAATTGGAGGAGATATAAAAGTGCCAAAACTGAAGAAGAAGTTAAAAGGGCTGGTGGAGCAGCTGGCAGGAAGATATGAATTCTCAACACAGATCAGAGGAAACTGATCTCTAGCAGGGTTCTGGTCTTTTAGAAAAAGACCTGCTCTGGTTAATTCAGGTAAAGGAGAAATTGTGGAAATACACGGTCACATAAAATTCAAATACAGCTCAGAGCTCACAGGAAATAGAACTTGTGACAGAAAACAGTCTCTGATGATCTTCGTCTCCACGGTCTGATTGTCCCAATTTGCTTCTTGCTTCCAGTACCACTTTCAAGTAGTCCCACATTGTTGGCAGCCCTAGTCTACTAGGATTGTTGGGTCCCATATTTAGCACTGTTTGACTAAGTCTTTATAGGGAGGAAACTTGGTTGCTGGCCATGTGACACATAAGCTGTCCTTGGACCTGCCATTGCTGAGGGACACGGCGGCGTTGTAGAAGGACATGGGTGTATGGGTATTGGGCTGCCTCCTGTGGGTATTTGAATGAAGGAGACAATTTTTAGTTGTTTTTTTTTTTTCAGAGAGACACTGGATTTCAGCTGAGGTTAAAGGGTGCACACATGCTTGGCTCAAGTCGAGCACAGGCAAAGGAAAGAGGAACGTCCAGGTGCACGTACAGAGTGGTCAGACAGCCAGAGTGACTGCAGTGCCAGATCTAAGGAGCTGGTGGAATTCACAGTGGAGTATAAGTTTGTGAGGCCAGGTGATTAGAGATCATTGACAAGGGGTGACATTGCAAATGCCTGCCCTCAAAGTCATGATGCTCATATGGGAGATGGCGTGGCTGTTGAAGATGGTCATCTCATGAAGACAACTTGCTACCTAGTATCTGAGTGTCCACAAAAGCCTCTTGCTAAGGAGCTGGTCATTCCAGTGGGAGCGAACATTGTGTGTATTGTGGAGGAAAGTACTTAACGCTCTGGCATCATCAAAGAGATCTGTGTTCAAATCCTGACTCTTCCACTTCTACCTGGATACCTTGGGCATGCTATTTCATCCCTCTAAACCTAGTTTTCTCATCTAGGAAATGTGGCTAGTATTCATTTAGTTATATACTGGTATGGCTCAAGGGTTAGAGGGGTTAGAGATGACTTCAGTAGCCATTGAGTTAACTAGTCACTGCCAGTGTTGTAATTATTGGAAAGTATCCTGAATGTTGGTCACTTTTTCTCAGGTTTGTAATAAGGATTACATAGCAAAATGTTTGGGGAGTGCTTAGCAAAGTACCTGGCATGTAGTAAATAGTTATTACATACTTTTTTTTCTCTGTCTTCCTTTTTTTTCTCTCTCACACATGGCTGCAAACTCTCAGGTTAAAAAACAAGAAAGAATTGCAGCATAACATTGTTAGTCTTAAGAACGGACTAGACGGCCCCAGTACATATAAGGAAATGTAGGCTGAGGGCCATGCAAAGGCCTAGAAATGACACAAGATGGGCTAGACTGTAACTGTATCTGGAAACTGATACTGGAATCACTGTCTTTCTTCCCACCTCCCTCCTCCTCCTTTCTTCTGTTCCCTTCCTCTCTTTCACCCCATTTCCCTCCTTCATCTCTAGTCTGTTGTTTACAGATATGTCCAGTAAATGAATGCAGTTCTGTCTAGTGCTGCTTGGTCGTTCTCAGCAGGTCCCCTGTCTTCATGCATTGTCAAGTTGAAGCACTCAGAGGTTGTCATTTTTGCTTCCGGTGTTTAAATCCTTTTCTCTCTTGAAGTGCAGCAAAGGGCTTCCTCTAGACTCTCGAGTCTAGGACATTCTTCTGGGAGGAACGCAACTGTTAGGAAGTTTCAGTATCCAGGAAATAATAACTGTGGGAGAAGATTGAGAATAAATGTCTTCACGCCCAGACATCTCCACTACCCTGGAGAGACTTCTCGTCTATTCTGTGGCAGGACCAGAGATAACCATAATAGAAAACAAGCTTGTTCAGTGTACTTAATCTCACCCCTCCCACAGTTTATCTTCAGCACATCCCAGCAAAGTTCAAGGCCCTCCCTATCCAGGCCTTGCTGTCTTTCTAAAGCTAGGGAAATTATTTAAGCCTCAACCTTCTGGTCCATTGGGTACTCTTATACTTTGTATATGACTCTTAGCTTGTAATGTTTATTTTCCTATATACACACATATACATACATATGTATATGTATATATATACACAGACACACATATATTACATTATATATTAATATATATAATTTCTCCTGTTTAATCTGCCTATTATCAGTTGATTCCAGAAAACTGTGTGAGGCTGGAGGAGAAGGATCCCTTTATTTTGTGGATGTCATATTTTGGTGTCCAGGATAAGCAAAATCACACAAGGCATCCTGACAGGCTGATGCGTTTACAGGACATATTTCCATAATAGTTAGTAGATGTGGTGGTTTGAATGTAATTGGCCCCCATAAGCTCATAGGGAGGGGCACTATTAAGAGGTGTGGCTTTGTTGGAGTAGGTATGGCCTGGTTGGGAGAAGTATGTCACTATGGGAGTGGGCTTTGAGGTCTCATATATGTTCAAGCTACCTGCCCAGTGTCTCAGATCACTCCCTGCAGGATCAAGATGTAGCTCATTCCCCGCTCTCAGCTACCACTCCAGCACCATGTCTGCCTGCACACCACCATGTCCCACCATCATGATAACGGACTAAACCTCGGAAAATATAAGTCACAACAATTAAATGCTTTTCCTTTATAACAGTTACTGTGGTCATGGTGTATTTTCATGGTGTTGTTTCACAGTATTAGAAACCCTAACCAAAACTAGTATATTAAGAGGATCAAAACCCACCATTTCTTATTTCTGACCTTTCCCTCAGTGTTGGATGGAGGGTACTCAAATGCTTATGGAGCAGAACAACCCAGAATTTAACTTCAAAGTCTTGCTCTTGAGAGGCCCCACACTTGCTACTCAATGTGCCCTGTGACCTGTGCCCACTGAGTCTCCTTCAGCTTTACTTCTGAGAAAAAAAACTATGCTCTTTAGGTACCATTATCTAAGAAAGTTAGACTCTTTTCTGTAATCTGTTTCTGAAATCCTGTCTGCAAATTTAGGGAATGTCACCACATGTCTTGGACTCTTGTTCCCACAGATCCCGGATTATTATCTCAACTCTCACTGACATGTCAGTGCTGTCCTGTGTGTTAAAACTGACAAAACGCTGTCATTGGTTGATTGTATAAAATTCCACATTAAAAAGAATCTTACAAACAGATATGAAAGTGGTGGGAAGTCAGCATGAGGAATTCAAGGCAGTCAACATGGTTTGATCCCAACATGAAAGATCCCTTTTGTGATGGCTTGACAGTTATTCTGGAAAAGAAGCATTGATCTTTTTTTGCTAGTTATAATACATGAAGAACTATTTTGTGTGGAGACAGAATTTTTAGCTCTTAAAAATAAATGTTGACTTTATAGTATGATAAAAGAAAACACACACTTGAATTAGCTATTAATATTAATTTATTTTTTATTAAAAAGTGAGCCCAAAGTCTTGATATTTGGTTGAATATTGATGCATAATTTTTCTAGTAGAAGGGTTTGTTGATTGTGCTCTCTTATATTTTGAAACAAGTAACATGTCAAACTATGTGATCCTGCACCAGTGCCACTGACAGTCATTACCTGCAGCATATGAGTTACAAACATAGACCGTATGACAAAGGCGGTGTTTCTGAGTTAGCACACCTTCAAGTGGGTACTGTAGAATTCCTAGGAAGACTTCAGTGGTTAGTTTGGAAATTGGGAAGGTCAGCTCTGCCCTTTTGATTTGTTTGGTTGTTTGAGACAGGGTATCTCTTTATTGCCTGGGTGTCCTGGAACTTGCTTTGTAGATCAGGCTGGCCTTGAACTCAGAGAGATCCTCAAGACCTCCTGAGTGTTGGAATTAAAGGCTTGTGTCACCATGCCCAGCCAGCATTGGCTCATGGAAAGTACAGATCAAGGGCCAATGATAGTATCAAATGGCAGGAGCAGTAGCTTGGGAATGACCTTGGAACTGAGAAAGGACTTTTTTTTTAGGGTAGTGTGTAAGGCACCAAAAGAGCCTGCTAAGACTTAACACATTTTGGTGCGGGCGGTTTGGTGTTGGAACTAATTTAATTTATAACTCGGAAAATCAACTGAGCTTGGTGGCTTGTATTCATAATTCTAGCACAGAAGGTTGAAGCAGGAGGATTGCTGAGCTTGGGCCATGTAGTTTTGGCTACCCAGGGCCTGTCTAAAAAATTAATAAATAATATAAACAATCAGATTACCGCTTAGTTCGGTGCATCGTTGAGCTAATCTAAGTTTTCTATATGAGGAAAACTGCCTTCTTTAGAGAAGCTATAGAGTCTAGACACTCCGTCACTAGGATTTTCATTCCTATCCTGCCAGCTGTGTGAATGGTGTTGAGGACTCCTTTTAGACAGATTCACTTTCTCATTGCCTTGTCTTTAATTCATAAGCACACCTCCATTCATTCTTATTGTAAATTTCTAAGTTTTTGAGCTCTCTCTTTCCACTTCTTCTAAAGTTGGCTTTCGCCATCCAAACTTTTGTGTTAATCTTTGTCTATTGTTCAGCAACTGGGGCCATTAATTCACTAATAGCATTGGAGAGGTGCTAAAGGTTTGCAGAACTGCAGATTGACCTAATTAATGTCTTTTCTGAATTGTGCTAATTCTCCCATTAACCACTCTGGGGCCTCTTCAAGCTCCCCAGTCCCCGCTGACACCTATCCAGAAGTGCTGTGTGCTCAGAACAGGGCCTGATTACGTTGGCTATGTGGAAAGGAGCCGTTTTTAAAAACGTTTGCCAAAGTGTTTTCCTTCTAATTGTGGAGTGTTTGGATTAATCATTGATAACTCTCGCATGTTATTTTGCCAGTTGCTGCTCGTGCTCTGTCTGGCTTTCCCAGGCTCATCAAAGTTCACACTGCCACCACCCAACAGTGACAATTTGTTAGTGGAGGGCACTGACTACACATCCGGATCAGAAAGGTTCTCTTTACCATTTGGCAAAAGATAATTGTTTGACTGTCAGGAAAAATCAGCCTTGGCTAGAACTATCATATAATCTTAGCTGTTCATTCCTTAGTGTAGAAGGAGGCTTTAGTTCATCCAAACTGCCCAGAACCAAAATAACCAGACAGAAACTATATTAATTAAAACACTGCTTGGCCCAATAGCTCTAACTTCTTATTGGCTAACTCTTACATCTTAATTTAACCCATCTCCATTAATCTGTATATTGCCACGTGGCTGTGGCTTACCGGCTAAAGTTGCGACCTACATCTGTCTCTGGAGGCTCCATGGCATCTCTCTGACTCCGCCCTTCTTTTCTCCCAGCATACAGCCTGAATTTCCCCACCTAGTTCTGCTCCACCAAACCCTGCTCTGCTATAGGCCCAAAGCAGTTCTTTTATTCATTAACCAATAAAAGCAACACATAGACCAAAGGACCTCCCATACCACCTTAGGGCCATGAATAGGAAGCTATGCAATGATGCCCTGGTCTATCTCCACACAGTCAAAGTTCCATGTGGGCCCTGCCAAGGATGTGCTGCCCTGACCATGAGATTATTTGGCACATAGAGTGTAGGAGTCTGGCCAGCAGCTGTGTTGGCCGAATGACGACTTAAAGCTTATTTCTGACTGAGTGGCTTCCAGGTTCTACAAGTTCAGTGGTAGCCCTTACCTGTGCGGGCAACGATGCAGGAGTTGGGGCCTAGAAATAGCATCAAAGCTTATACTTTCATGTTGTTTTGCTTTATGTGTATGAGTGCTTTGCCTGTTTGTAAGTCTCTATATCATGTACATGTCTGGTGCTTGTGGAGGCCAGAAGAGGTTGTCTGATACCCTGGAGTTCCAGATGGTTATGAGCTGCCATGCGGGTGCTGGGATTGAATCCTAGAACTTCCGGAAGAAAAGCCAGTGCTTTTAACTACTGAACCATCTCTCTAGCCCCTCCAAATTTATACTTTTAAAAGCTACACCTACACCTATGAGATTTCAATGTGGAAGTGTGCATAGTAAAGGATTAATAGTGATAAATAACAAAATAGACCAATCACAATAAAACCGTCATAAAAATTATATGGGAGTGGTCTCATTTTGTCTCTCAAAATCTAGTACTTATACATCATCATTGTCGTGGTGACATGACGGGTCCCACACATACATGATAAGATAAAGTGAGCCGGGGCATAGGAACGGCTGTAGAGCATCAGGGTTACCTGAACTTAAGCATTATGATGTCTCAGTGGTTGATATACTTGAGGTGGCTACTGCATGACTAAAGGGCCTGGGCACACATGACATGGACACACTGGACAAAAGGATGCTTTGTAAGTAGGTGGACTGGAGTGAGGTGGCATGAGATTCCACCACACAACTAAAAGCTGTGTGCAATACAAGCTTTGTAAGTCAATTCTTGGAGGACATTTGCATTTAACATTTTTTGGATCGTACCTCACCATGGGTAACTGCAGAAAGTGAGAAGTGCGGATAAGGGGGACTAATGCACACAGGCACAAATGCGCATCACAGTATTTCATGGTGTAGCGCTGTACTTAAGTCACACAAGGTCATTTTGTTTTCATCCGTAGGATGTTGATTGCAGCATGGGAGAGCCAATTTTGCATTGATGGCTAAGGACTAAAATTTGAAAGTAAAAATTATAAAAAAACCTAGCTTAGGAAAATTTCAGATGTCTGTCTGGTGCTTTACTTGATAAATATCCTATCTTTAGTGATGGTCTGTAGCTCCTATTTCTTTTTCCTCGGTTCTGTGTTTTTGGAGCACTGTCTGAACCGAGTGTCTCTGATGCTTTGTTGTCTGGAACCTTGCAGACCTGCAAACACTGGTCCTTTTGAAATTCACAGAGAAGGATTCCCACAGTTCCATTCTTTGTGTCTGGTTCTTTTGCCCAACATAATGTTTGCGATATTACCAGTTTCATTGTATGTAAGTGCAGTTTGTCATAAAACTTTCCCTTGCGTGAATATATTGCAATATATTTATCCATTCTATTTTTTAAAAGATGAAGGAATATTTTATTTATTTCTATGCATGTTTGTGTGTGTATGCCACATGAATGTAGGTGCCCGAGGAAGCCAGAAGAAAGCATTTGACCCCTGGTAGCTGGATGGACCTGAGTCACCTGACATGGGTATTGGGAACCAAACTCAGGTCTTCAGCAAGAACAGCATTTAAGTTCTTTCAGATCGGTACTAGCGTGATTAGTGCCACTATAAATATGTTTGAGGTAGAACTTGTAAATAATTTTGATGCACGTGTACCAATGATGAAGCTGCTATATCCAAAGATGTCCTCAGCTTAGGCTCACATGAGCAGAGTGCCAAGTCCTGGCCACTTCCCATTTCTTCTATGATTTATATTGCCGGCCGCTCTCTTTTATGATTTCTAGTGGGTAGTGGTATTTAAGTGGCAGTGAACTTGCATTTTCTTGGTGGTTTGCGATTGTGGGCACTTCTTATTTTCCTTGGCCATTGCATAGCCTCTTTCTTAAAGTCAAGTCTCTTCTTGGTTTTATCACATCATAGGCTTTCAGCAAAGTCTGGGTGGATTTGACTGTCCACAGTATATCTTTAGTTATTGCACTAGCGTGACTGTGCCATTTGGCTGGTGATGTCAGCGCTGGGATTAATGGCAGTGCTCCGATGGCAGGCAGGCGCAAGCTGATTCAGCACTACTGCTTCTTTTGCAAATTTTTACTAGTCATGGGTTTATTCCCTTGAGGTTTATTGGTTTTGTCGGGGAAAAGGTCAAGGACCTCACATATGGTCTTTAGAGAGACTGAAAAGTATTCCTTTGGGGTCACATTTTGGTAAAATAAAGTGAAGGAGAACTGTGAATTTAGTGACCTCCTAAATTATTATCCACACCCTTATTATCTGCCACCATCAACTTTGCTCTCACTCCCATTATATCTCTGATCTTTAGGTAAAGGAATTAGCATGAAAGTTTTAGATATATTACCTGATAATTTTAAAAGTTGACAAGGAGTCTCATTTTGCATTTGACAAATGTTTTGTTTTCATGTTTCAGAACAGTGGTAGAAAGAACTCTTCTATAAATGCGTAGCTGTGACTTAACGGTGACACCAATACTGGACTATTGCATAGACTGTGAGGTACTCACTCTATGGGGATAGAACACTGCATGACATACTTCCGACTATAATATGTAGCATCCATGTGACATCATTGCCTACTGATGTCGCTCCATAGGACTTTCCTTAGGCATAATATATCTGCACTTATATTCTTTAACATCAGAGCTTACTTATACAGACATGTCTTATTTTATGGCACTGCAGATTGGTACTTGATATAGCAGAATATGTGTTACTTAAAGCAGACTTTCTCCTTGGCCATGTCACATAAAGGTCGTTGGTATAAAGAAAGGGGTAGGCAGCCATCTTATCCTATCAAGAACAGACCTGGGCATGCAGCACACTCTAATGTCTAGAATCATTTGTCCATTCAGAAGCCACAACTATGGACAGTGTGAAAGTGTGAGTGATCTTGGTCAGGATTCTACATCTCTAATTATTTTTTTAAGTTATATTTATTGATTTATTTATTTGGGAGGAGGTGGGGGGTGTTGTGTATGATAGTGTGGATGCGGAGGTCAGAGGACAATTTGCGGGAATCGGGTCTCTTCTTCCACCGTGTGGTTCCCAAAGATGGAACTCGGGTCTTCATGCTTGGTGTGTCCCATGTTCTGTTTGTGTATGCACATGTGTTTTCTGAAGAAGAGAGGGTTCATGGTTTTCGTAAGATTCTCATGGTGGAGCCGGGTGGTGGTGGTGCTCGCCTTTAATCCCCACACTTGAGAGGCAGAGGAAGGCGATGTCTGTGATTTCGGAGGCCAGCGTGGTTTACAGAGCTAGTTCCAGGACAGCTAGGGCTGTTACACAGAGAAACTTTGTCTCTGAAACAAACAAACAAAGATTCCCATGGTGGGATGGGGTCTGTAGATTCCTATCATTTCATTCCTCTTCACTGTACCTTTCCTGGGCAGAAGCTGAGTTAAGTTCCACACCTAATGACTGTCAGAACCACAACCGACATCACTGTTTTTGACTCCTTGACAAGCATTTCAGACAGAATTAGAAATTACAAAGTTCAGGCTGGAAATTGGATTGGGAGTTAGCTATCTGACTGTATTTGTTAACGGGATTAGACTTTCTTTTTCCTATCAAAACTCACTGTCAGTTATAAGAAAAATCCATGGGAATACGGGATTCAAAATACAAAACATTGCTTTATTGCTACAGCATCCATTTATTCTGTAACTTGAAGGAAGTCTATAATTAGAGTTCTGATTAATAAATTTGATCTGCCCTCTTACTGAGCTAGGATTCCTTCTGAGTTCTAGGATGTGTTTCATTAGCATGGAAGGGCTGTTACAGCTCTCCTCTTGTCTCTTGAATCAGTTGCCTGCTGGCCTGGTACTCAGTTTTGTGTGGCAGAACCTTCCTGAGTCTGCATGATAATGGACCTTTTAAATCCTAAACGATAAACATTCTTTGTACCACTTCACCCAGCAGAGATGCTCTCTAACCTCAAATCAGCCACAAATAAGAGCTGGAAATCAGTTCACTGTGCACAGGATTCCTGCCTGGTTCATGTTTTACAGAAGATAATTTTGTAAAATATCCGCCAAGCATGTGTGTTTTAAATATGCCCAAGTTGAGACATTGTATAGAATATGGTCTAACCTTTTGGTGAGATTTCTGGTTTTACCCATAGGTTATATTGAGCAAAACTTTCTTTTTCCATTGATAACTAGGACTAAAATGGCTCCATGAATGAGGAAAGAGAAAGAGAGAGGAGGTAGGAGAGCACACATACACTGTGCTAGTTAGTTTTATGTTAACTTGACCAAACTGGAGTCATCTGAGAAGCAGAAAACTCTCCCACCAGATAGGCTTCTGTGCAAACCTGTGGTGCATTTTCTTGATTGATGATTGACTTGGAAGAACAGTACCACCCTTAGGCTGGTGGTCCTGGATGCTATAAGAAGGCGGGCCGAACAAGCCTTGAGGAGCAAACAGTATGCATTGTTCCTCCATGGCTTATGCTTCAGTTTCTGCCTCCAGGTTCCCATCTTGACTTCCTGGCCTGGATTTCCTTAGTGATGTAGTGTGGCCTGAGAGTGGTAATGTGAAATAAACCCTTTCCTTTCTATGTTGCTTTTTGGCCAAGGTATTTTATCATAGCAAAAGGAACTCTATCTAAGACACATAGTGTGCCCTTAGATGCTTTAAAAACTGTTTCATGGGGAACAAAATTTATTATCTGTACTTGTTGGAGTCTTTAAAATGTTATTGTGCATGAAGTATCAGTTGTTAACAAATAGTTTGATGCATTTGGCCCTAATGAGGAATATCTTGTCATGTTGAGATGGAAGATCAAATGGGTATATTTCAAATTTCCTTCTGCTAGGTTTGAAGTCAGAACCAGACTTCTTTATACCTCCCAGGCCAGAGCTCCATGATTTTACTGCATACTGGTGCTCCCTGGGAGCTTCTAGTTTCTTCAGTTTGTTGAGAACTCGAGGCCAGGAGGGCCAAGTCTCAACTGTTTTCCCTTACAGACCGCTCAGGGGCAGAGAGCCCATTCTCAATTATTTCTGTTGGAATCAGCCCCCCACCACCACCCCAAAAGTACTATAGTTAATGGCTGATGCTGCTTTGGGGAATCTCAAGGAACTGCTGTGTGTTTTTCATTAACATAGAGAAAATTAGTAACTTATGCCAGAATCTGAAGCATTAGTTATGTGAAACTATCATCCAAGACATAATGTGCAGGAGAGCAACCCAAGACAGCACAGTGGTCTTCTTGGACTATCCTAAGACAAACGTCTCAAAACAAGGATGTGTGGGCAGCCATGGGTCAGCTGATTCTCTAATGATATTCACTCATTTTCTCCCTCTCCTTAGCTCTCCTTTCTGCACACGTTTGTTTTGAGGCAAGCCTTTGCTCTAGTTTTAATCATACATTCTGATTACAAATGGAGATCTCACTAAGCTTACCGTACGCCTTTTGTTGTATATTTCAAGTGCTCAGCTCAAAAGAAGGGATAAAGAAAGCATGTTCCAAGGCTATTGTAAGGCATGGATTCTACCTGAAAATCACTGCAGTGTGTTAGAGATAGAGGCAGGAGACAATGAGCTCCCTTATTGCTGTTGTGATTAAACATAACAAGTAGGAACAGACTACAAGCTTATCACTATTCTATGTTGTAAAATTGCCCAAGAGTAAAATGCAAATACAAACAAGGAGTTGTAATGAGTTGATGTAATAAGATACCCAGGCAACAGGAAGCCGGTAGCTACACTCTGGCTCCTTCCCAATGGGTGGCTTGACTCAGACTATATGAAATTTAAAATATTAAAGATTAGTTCTAAAACTAGAATTTCTTTAGAAAGAAATTTATATTGTTCCCATTCATATGAGAGCTAACACTGAATTAACTATAAGGCACAAAGAGCAAAGACAATAGCTTTTTCCTGTGTGGACTTGTATAAGGATTTGAGCATTTTAACTGTGTATAACTGAAAATGTAGAGATTTTTGTTTCGTTTCGTTTTGTTTTTTAAAGAGGCCTTTGGGGGACATTAGCACTAGAAGTTTGTCTTCTACCAACCTCACAATTATGCTTCAATCGAGGTTTCTACTGCCATCCTAAACTGAAGTTTAAATTGTAACAGTGTACATATTATTCTAGATAGAAATGTGCACCAGTCTTCCCTTGGTGGTATAGCAAAATCCCTTTAGGTCTCCTCTTAAACATATATATTTCTGCTTACATAGAAATAGTTAAGTGTTGACTGGGCATGGTGGTGCATGCCTCTAAGTCCAGCACTGGGGAGACAGAAGCAGGTAGATCTCTGTAAGCTCAAGGCCAGCCTGGTCAACAGCAGACATTCCAGGCCAGCCAGTGTTCATGGAAGACCTGTCTCAAAAATTAAATAAAAAAAAATAAAAGATCTAGCTAAGCTAATAAGTGATGAGTTGCCCTCTGACTTTTGGAGAATTAGTTTTAAGTTTAGACTTTAACAAAATGGAGAGTGGGCGGTGATACAAGGCTACTTTGTTTGGATCCCACCTCTAAGGTACCCCATTGCCGGAAAGGGTTCTGCAATGGATTCTCACTCACTGATGGGAAAATCCTGTGTGGGCCAGGGCATTCTTGTTCTTACCTCTTCTGGGATGTTGAATGCTGCCTTGAACATACTCCATAGTGGGACCCAACTCTGCTAGAACCTTTTCTGTGGGATTTTAAATGTGTGCCTTCATGTTAGTTAGACACTGAGATAAGTACCCCCTAAAGAAGTGGGTGGTGGTAGGGAAACCAGCATCTAACCTGTCCTGCTTATGTGACAGTCCCACTTTTGAAAGAGAAAATTGTTTTCTAGAGTTGTGCTTGCCTCACTGAGTACGTGTCCTGAAGCTTTGAGATCTTACTGTATTGTCGTCCTCTAAGCTTTCTGGAGACAGAGACAATGGTTTTGGTGAAGACTCACCAATCCTTGTGTTTTCAGAAACTCTCTTTCTTCCCCCCAATAGCTCCCCAATTGTGAGGAGGGTGAACAGTTACCATATTAGGAGGTACAGCTCGTGTCTCTGCCACATTTGGGTCACAAATACGTGACTAAGGAGGATTTCTCTTCTGGTCATTTAAGGATGACAGTCCCATAATGGCATCTAGTACACACTAAGTGGCTTTGAGGGGTGCGGACACTGTGCCACTTCCAACTCACAAGAAGGTCATAGGCCATTCTTAAAACCCAAGCACATCTGAGCTCCCTGCAACGATTTGATAACATTGTGCTGTGCCCATGGAGGTTCCAGGATTTGAGAATTTTCTAGAATTCCTAATCCCTGGAGGCATTGTGCTGAGGACCTGCTATAAATTTGGGGGCATTTGAATGAGTTGATGAGAGGCTTTTGTTTAGAGGGATGCCCTTTAAAGCTCGGGAGGACTCCAACCAACTGGCTTTCAATACGAGCAGATCTGACCTCGCTGCTCAAACAATTGTGATGAGAATCTAATTCTCGAGTCATTTAAAAAAGAATTCCTTTTTGTGCTGTGCCCTTTCAGCCTTATGAATATGATGGAAACTTCAAAAATGTTAAAGGAACGGCTTACCGGCTTAAAGGGGAAAGTTAAAGAATTTCTAGTACAAACGGGAGGGACAAAATTGCACATTTTTGTAGTGCTGAAACAAACCAGGGCCTGCAAAGGAAACTGCCCTCAAATTAGCTAGGAGTATTTTAGGGTGGCTTAGGTAGAGGCCCGAAGTTTGCTGTCAGAGAGAACTGGTCACACCCTTGGGAGCACAGCTCTTATCCCGGCAAGCTTCTTTCCCCTCCTCTCTTGAGTCAGGTTTCCCCGATGGCCCTCAGGTTTCCAGGGGGCCCTCGCAGTGCACCCCTGAGAGCTGTAAGGTTCGCTCGCGCACCTAGAGCATCTGTGAGGAGTCACACATTTCCTGAAACGCTGACAGGTGTCTGCGGTCCTCATCTTTGGAGATGGCGTCCTGCTGAAGTTAAAGGGCAGCACTGAGACTGACAGCGATGGAGAGACATGTGAGAAAGAGACTGAGCTCAGTCACGTAACAGCTGCAACCGTTCCCAAATGTTTTTCCGCATAATCATGCAAGAAATTCATCATGCATTTCCTATTAAATATTCATGCAACTTGCTCCATAGGAGGGCTGTGGTATTTATTAATTCCCTGGTGTTGGTAGGTTTTGGTACATCTACTGCCAGCAATAAATGTGTCATGCCTAGCAAATTCAATTCTTGGCAGAAAATATTAGAATATAATACTTGCTTACAGGATATTGCGATCCGTAATTGCGCCTAAATGATTTTCAAGACGACCTTAAAATAAGCAACTGATTCCGTTTGCTTTGGGATGGAAGGAAAGGTCAGAGGGGTGGGCGCTGATGGGTAGAGAAGCGCGTCACTAAATTGCTCCGGCTTTGTGAGGGCTGAGCCATTTCTACCACATGCTCATGGCCACCACACAAAGACAGTAGCTTTCAGGAGTGCCATGCGGTGGAATCATCTGTTCTCCCATGCAGTGGAAAGTTCTTTACCCCGAGACTTTGTGAATGTAAAGGATGAAAGAGAAAAGTAATGACTAAAAATTGTCCCCCATATTAGTACATTATAATTATGTTCCCTAAGCTGTCAAAATGAATCTTCATTTAGGCTAGTTGGGCTGCAATAATAAAACATTCTAACCCAGAGAACTTATAAACAAAGGATTTCTCACAGCTCTGAAAGCTAGGCAGTCTGGTGAAGGGCTGCTTTCTGGTTCATAGATGAAATCGTTTCACATTGTCCTATGTGGTAGGTCTCATGTGTGACTTTCAGAAGGTTCTGTTCTCACAACCCACCTGTCTCCCAAAGGCCCTACTCCATAATAGCACCACCGTGGGGGATAGGTTCTCAATTAATAGATTTTGGGTGAGTGCAAGCATACAGACAGTAGTAAGGCTGACCACCTGCCCTTCTGAATGCTTTAGCATGGGTAGATGTAGGATAAGGTGACATATTTTTCAGCTATATGTTTATGCAAATATTTCTTTATGTTTTCCACCAAATTTCAGACTGAAGAAAATAAAATGAAATTAGAAGGCACCACCCTTAAGAATCGTGAAAGTTCATTGGTGGAGAAAGACATCCATTTAGAGACAGGGTTTCTCTGTAGCTTCGGAACCCATCCTGGAACTTGCTCTGTAGACCAGGCTGGCCTTGAACTCACAGAGATCCCCTGCCTCTGCCTCCCCAGCACTACTGGGGTTAAAGGCGTGCACCACCACCTCAAGTGAATATTTTGTTTCTCATTACACCTGTATCAAATAAGGGAAGATAATACTCACTTTTTTTTTTTAAGTAGGGAACGTCGGCTGGTGGTTTGTCCTTCACATTCACAGCATACTAATGAACAGCTTGGTTATATCTAGATGTTCTCATTCTTGGGTAACTGAGGCACAAAATAACTCAAAGACATCACTGCCAGAGGATGCAGCTTCCATAACAAGGGTCCCCCAAACTCATTTTAAGGAACAATATGGATTTTTACTTCTTGTTCTGTCGCAGTAGTTTACAGCAGACCGTTTTCTAGCCTGAAACAGAAAAGCTAGATAAGCCAAAACAAAACAAACCATTTAAGACATGGGAGAGGTACAGAAACCTAAGAACTGAGAAAGGGGAAAATATTTGGGGGAAGTGGGGGAGGCTCAAAGATAGAGATTTCAACTGATAAGATTTGTTTTGTTTTGCCTCCCCCCCCCCCCCCGACTTTCTTGGGGAATTGTTAATTCTGGGCATGAGAAAAGAGGAATCTGGAATTTGGCCCCTGAGGGAAGAGTAGCTGGTAAGGGACAGAAAATCTATGCAAAGGGCCTTGTAATAGGAGTGGAGGTGATTGGGTTGCTAGGTAAAGGTGGGTAGAAAAGTGTGAGTGATAGACAGCCAAATGCAGAGCCAAATGCACCTGAAAAATCTAAAACCAAGCAGAAAGTCTACAGTAACCAGAGAGGATGCTTTGTGGTCTCACCATGCTGAAACATTGCCTCTAACCTCGAGTCACTTCAACCTGATCTGATTAGGTCAACCAGTTACTCCTGTCTCTATCTCCGGTGTGTGTGTGTGTGTGTGTGTGTGTGTGTGTGTGTGTGTGTGTGTGTGTGTGTGTGTGTGTGTGTAGTGGTGGTAGTAGTGGTGGTGAACTCTTTGTGAATGGACTTAGTATAATATGAAGCTTCTATAGTATGTGAGCATGCACATGCAAATCTACATAGACATCTATACATAGTCTGGTGTTCTATTACAAAATTATTGACTATGCTAAAATCTAGGATACTACGATCAAAATAGAAAGATAAAAACAGTGGAAAGAAATGCATTTCCAGATTATAGAGACTGATATAAACATACAAGGATCTTTGGCAGGTACCCATAATCCCAGCTACTTGGGAAACTGATGTAGGAGGGTCACTTTGAGCCCAGGAGTTCCAGACTAGCTTGGGTGGTAAAAAGAGACCTTGTCTCAGAAAACGAAATGGGAAAAAATAAGGCACATTGAAAAATTTTACCCAAGATTTCAAATTTATTAATAGAATAATTAGATGAAAGTTTGGAACTGAAAACCAATTAAGAATTCAACAGATTGGTTTCATAACAAAATAGGTTATAGGACAAAAGGAGAATAAAGTGCTGAAAATACAAGCAATACAATATAGCCAAAATGTAGTTTAATTCAATAAAAAATAAGGGAAGTACAAGTAACAGTTGAAGACATACCGCATTAGTGAAATTTCCTCTAAGCTAAGAAGCCTACAGATTTAAGTTATATTTCAAACTCAAACAGATAAATAAAAAACCAACCAACCAACTAAACAATGTGTGTTAGTCAGCTTTCTGTCACTGCTGGGAAATTCCTGAGGAAAGGGAGGAAGAAAGAGTTAGTTGAGCCAAGGCTCAGGTTTTCAGTGTATAGTCGCTTGTGCTCATTGCTTCTGGGCCTGTGAGAAGAAATAGCACAGCAAAGAAGGCTGCTCATTTTGTAGAATCAGAAAGCAGAGACAGAACATGAGAAACTGGACATGGCCCTAGGGGCCTTTCATGGCCATGTCTCTAGTGGCTTATGTCCTTCAGTTAGGTCCTGACTCCCAAAGCTTCCATCATTTCCCAATAGTCCATTAAATTGTGAATCCATCACTAATCCTCTCACTTCCCAGTGTCCTACCTCTGAACGTTGCTGCTTAAGGCACTATGCCTTCACTACGTGAGACTTTGTGGGGACGGTCTATACTAAACGATGATATCTTCATACATTAAAAACTTTGATGTTTGTTTTTTGATGTTTGTTTCAGCCAAGTGTGATGGCACATGTTTGTAATCCTAGTACCTGGGAGGCTGAGACAGGAGGATTGCAAGTTCAAGATCAGCTTGGAGCTCAGTACCATCCTGGGCTATATAGAGAGGCCCTGTCTTGAGAAACAAATAGTCAACCAAATAATCAAACAAGAATTGCAAGTTCAAGATCGGCCTAGACTAATAATGAATTCAGTACCTGCCTGAACTATATAGAGAGGGCCTATCTTGATAAACAAATAGTCAACCAATAATCAAACAATAATAAATTTGTTGAAAGCCAAAGCCAAAAATTTAAAGTAGCCTGAATGGTTTCATTTTCTTGAAAGAAACTGCAAGGTCAATTATGGCCAAATTTTTAGAGCTGGAAGCTAGGAACTAACAGAATGACATCTTTAAAGGGAGAGAGAAGATGAAGTATTAGCTAACCTCAAAAATTACACTTAGCAAAATTAGATTCTAAGAATAATCTGAACTAGAGGCTAGAGAGATGGTTCAGCAGTTGCTTTTCCAAAGCACTGAGGTTGGATTCCAAGCACAAACATGGCAACCCATGGCATCTGTAACTCTAGTTACAGGGTATCTGATGTCCTCTCTGGGCCTCTGTGGGCACTGTACACATGTTGAGTGTAGACCGAAGTTTCTGTCTTACCTGGTCCTGCAGCCACTCAGTCCCAAAGAAACACACAGAGGTTTATATGAACTATAAACTGTTTGGCCGATTAGCTAACTATTATTAACTAACTATTATTATGAACTACCTCTTTTTTTTTTTTCCATACATTGTTTTGTTTTATTTTTTCCATTCAAGAACATAATTAAAGATAAAAAAAAAATTTTTTTCCTTTCTTCCCCTTCTCCCGGTCCCCTCCCACTACCCCCCACCCCTCCTCCCTCCCCCTTCTTCCTTGAAAGAGGGCATGGTGCCCTGCCCTGTTGGAAGTCCAAGGCCCACCCCCAT